>JAVTVY010051992.1:0-272212 GCA_036873755.1 Hanleya hanleyi | reverse complement strand
TAATATGTACATGTACCTATAACATGTCTGTTAACATGTAGGTTAACAGCAGATGTGGACTAAAATCTTACCGAAATGTCGCATGCCAAAATGTCATTCTCTTCACTTTGTGCAAAAATGTTGTGTGCCGTAATGTTGCAGATTCCTCCCCATACATTCCTATTCTACATCGTCACGATATGACTGAAATAATGTTGAAAGTGAGGTTAATCCTATTCACTAACTCACTATTCTCCAGTTTTAAAGTTTGTGAAGTTTGCTATCTATTTTTCAAGTCTGAGGACCGGCTATAGCTTCCCCAGAGATTTTATGAGGGGCCTGAGCTGGCCATTGACTCAGTCCTTTAGCCACTTACATGTAGGATGGCAGTACAGTTTGGCCTGTATGGTGACACTGGCTTTATACAAGAACATGATAAGCTCCATAGGCTGACCAAGTTCAACTTGGAGGCTGTGATGGCCAGTGTTGGCAATTGACTCTGAGTTTTAGGACTTTTAAACAAACAAACTTTACTCAGAGTGGGAGTATCACAGGGAAAGATACCAAATCTTTACCATAATTAAATACCCAAGTTTGCCACTAACATAAATGTACCATAACAGATTCTTCATAGACTGAATCTGGGTTGAAAGATCTGGATCACATTAACACTGTGGTTATTAGGGTTCATGCTGACCGTCAACACTATAAATCCAGAAAATATTTACCGATGAAAAATACTTCTTATTTGAACAATCTTGACAGAAGTACATGGAATATGCAGTGCTGTTCATATTTATAAAATAAATGTTGCCATAAACAGTTATTCAGTCAACAGATTTTGTTTGTAGCAAAAATAAAGTTAGAATGTGTAAATGTGTAATTTATGTAGTTTCTAATAATTCAATTCAAATGTTCAACTATTCTGTAATTATTGGCACACATACAGGTGGTGAAATAATACCAGATCGCCTGCTCGCAGTGCCCGCGACAACCTGAAATCAGCATGGGGAAGTTTTTGTTGACCCTTCACCTCTCCATGGGCAACCTAGCTACCCGTCAGCCAACACACACTAGTATATGAAGTTAAAAGTTGAAACTGAAAGTTAGAAGTTGAAAGTTAGAAGTTGAAACTGCCAAGGGCAAGCAAGTTTTAAAATATAACTTGCCCGAATGGAAAGCTAAAAATAATTATTATTTCTACCCGTCATACACACATGTACTGGATGAACACATGTACTGGATGACCCATGGATATGATTTCTTATATCAGTGAAATTGTCTCGAGAATAACCGATATTACTTCTTGCAAAAAAGGATACATACATTTGTAAAATATGTACATATTTTTGTATGTAAAATGTTTTTCCGAATGTGGTAATGGATCATGCAAATTACAATGTTAGCTATTCAGGAAATATTAGTATCTGGTTTCCTATTTAGGAAACTTGACATGGTTTCCTGTTTAGGAAACTTCACATCGTTTCCTGTTCAGGAAAATTTAAAATGTTTTCTACTTAGGAAACTTGTTTCCTGTTTAGGAAACATCTTGTGTTTCCTGATCTGGGAATGATTTCCCAGAATAGGCGATAGGTTACTAGGAGTTGTACCATACTGCCAGATGAATGACTTGTATCTGTTCACATTGATATAAATAGAAAAGTCAAAATGATATATGAACTTGTTTTAGCATAGTATTGCAGAAAATTTTTAGTCTATTGCCTTTGCACAATTTTGTGTATCACATACTTGGCAGGGCGCCAAATTTGAAAGTGAACATGGATAAAGCACATGGTGCATGTAATTGAATGCTGCCACTCTTCGTATGTCTGAATATCAATAAGGATTATAATACATATAAAAGTCACAATGCCAAAAATCGACCATAGAGGTCCATGTCCCACGCTAGCATCACCAGTTATGGTGGATTACATCCACCATAACTGGCGCTGCTGCTGCAGGGGCCATGGACCTCTATGGTCGATTTGTTTTGGTCGATGATATCTCATATCATTGATGAAGAGTATGATTTGAAAATGGAGATATCCAACTGCTTATAATCCAATATGGCTGACGGTGGCCATATTAGATTACGCACATTGGTGGAAAACAATCCCAACCGTCCTCTCACCAATGTCAATGCACACACCAAGTTTGAAGTTGATCGGTTAAATCATTCATGAGTTATTGTCCGGACAAGAAAATCTAAGATCCAACTGCTTATAATCCAATATGGCTGACGGCGGCCATATTGGATTATGCACATTGCTGAAAAACAATCCCAACCGTCCTCTCACCAATGTCAAGGCACACACCAAGTTTGAAGTTGATTGGTTAAATCATTCATGAGTTATTGTCTGGACAAGAAAATCTAAGATCCAACTGCTTATAATCCAATATGGCTGACGGCGGCCATATTGGATTATGTACATTGCTGAAAAACCATCCCAACCGTCCTCTCGCCAATGTCAAGGCACACCCCAAGTTTGAAGTTGATCAGTTAAATCGTTAACGAGTTATTGTCCGGACAAGAAAATCTTACGGAATCACGGAATTACGGAATTATGGACACCGGTGTTTCTAAGTAGCAGGGGACAATAAATTCATTATTTCTCGAAAGAGGGATAATTATCCTTTCTGATGACCTGCCTGGATATTCTTAACCACAATGTGGTTTTTGTTTCAGTACAGTTGCTTCAATTTTCCGAAACCGGCCTATTTCCAAAACCAGACAATGCACTGTATCAGTTACGTATTACACTTGGTTTTAATTCTTTAATTTCTTCAATACACAATGACCATAATCTGCCAGCTTCTTAGGTCTCGAGAATGAAGCAGGCCACATAAACTGTCATAAACTATCTAGCCGTACCATGGAATGTTTAATCTCTCTCACAGATATATTAAGTAAAATCAACAAATGATCACTATATCCACCATAAGGCTCCATAAAAATTGCACTCACACATCACGCCGTGACAGGTTAAACTTGGAAATGGAGTATTAATCAGAAAAGCGCAGATTAAATCAATTCTGTACAACATTCATGTACCGGTACTTGCAATGGCTTGCACTGTCATTCCAAATAAATTAACTCAATTCGCCAGGCAAATTATTTTGATAAAAAAAATTGTTTTCACCCTATATTTGGAACTACATGTAAATTCCCAGTTTGGGAATATTTCATCAAGATTCCCTGTTTCGAAATTTTCCCATAATTCATCTTCAGCAGAAATATACTATTTCAGGGAACATTTTGCTATTCCCTGATTAGAGAACATTCTGCTATTTCCTGATCAGGGAACATTCTGTTATTTCCTGATCAGGGAACATTCGATTATTTCCTGATCAGGGAACATTTTTTCATGTGATAGTTGGGTTCCCAGATCAGGAAACATTTACCAAGAGACACACCCCATGGGTTTATACAAGTTAATATCTCAGGCTAACAAAGGCTAACAGGGTAGGCACATGTTTCACCATATATAGAAAAGGTTGGATTATTTCTCCTCAATTATGCCAATGTGGTGAGGGGTGACAGTTTTGAGAAAAGCAGACTCAAAGAAATGGGTGTCCCTAAAAACCATGCAATGAGCCTCTTAATTGTAATCTTTTCATTATCATTTTATAAATTATTAATGTAAATGCTGTATTTAATGATAAGATAATAAGAATCTTGAGTTTTGTGGTAAATTCAAGTCAAAACAAAAAAAATCTGCAACATTTCCTATTCAGGCATAAAGTTTCCTGATCTGGGAACATTACCAATGTTCCCTGATTTGGAGTTGGACCGGTATTCAGTGTTTGAATGTTAATTTGGGACATAATTCCATATAAAAGTTTTTTATCTCACCAATGATGTCTGTTTTTACAAGCGATTATATTCTTCAGATTTTGGCTTATGAATTTAACTTTTTCCCCAATTCCGGAAAACTGTGCATTGAGGCATTAAAGGCAATGGTCACCTATTTTGAAGACATGTCTTCTGTTTAGGAGACAAATCAATTGTCTCCTGTTCTGGAGTTGTAGTTTGTCTCCTATTCAGGTGACACATAATGTTCATGATTACAATACTCACAGGTCAGTCAAATCAGGACGCTGAAAACTTATCTAAACCATACCTTATCCAACTGGTGAATTTTAAGGAATACCAGTATATATGATTTTTGCACCACTGCAACTATATGCAACTAGTCAAAGTATTGAGTTCGTTAAATTACTTGTTTTGAACTTGTACACAAACTACTTGTACATCTATAATGATTATTGGGAGGCCTGCAACATTCTAGAGAAATTGTGTATGTGTTGAGCATTACTGATATATATGGAATAGAAACATTCCAGGTTTCCAGATGTTAAAATTATTAGTGCTTAAATTGCAGGATATCAACAGTTATCTTATGTATTGAAATGTCTCCTGTTCTGGAAATCATCATGAAAGTCTTCTGTTTTGAAAACACATACATGTAAATAGGGAACATATACATGTTAATACATGTTGTTTCTTGTTCTGGAGACAAAGTGATAGTACGCCCTCTTAACTGCTTATATTTAGAGGTTAACGAGAGCTAACGACTGAACCACTATGAGCATAACATTACTACATGTAAGTGATCAAGCCATAACTGTTGGAGAGTGCCTTGGTGCACAAATGTGCATGCCCCATGTATTCAGTAATTGAATGTAAATTTGGGACATAATTCCATATAACAAGTTTTATAACTCACCATTGCTGTCTTTTTTATAAGCGAATATTCTAACTGATTTTGGCTGAAGAATTGCGATTTTTTTCCAATTCCCGAAAAGTGTGCATTGAGGCATTAAAGGCAATGGTCACCTATTTTGAAGACATGTCTCCTGTTTAGGAGACAAATCAATTGTGTCCTGTTCTGGAGTTGTAATTTGTCTCCTATTCAGGTGACACATAATGTTCATGATTACAATACTCACAGTTCAGTCAGATCAGGACGATGAAAACTAATCTAAACCGTACCTTATCCAACTGGTGAATTTTAAGGAATACCAGTATATATGATTTTTGCACCACTGCAACTACATATAACTAGTCAAAATATCAAGTTCTTAAAATAACTTATTTTGAACTTGTAAACAAAGGCTGGAGAACTACATGTACATGTATCATAATGATTATTGCAACATTCTTGAGAAATCGTTTATCTGTTAAGCATTACTGATGAAATAGAAACATTCCAGTTCTCCAGATGTTAAAATTATGTAATAAGTGGTTAAATTGTAGAATATCAAAAGTTGCCCTATATTGAAATGTCTCCTGTTCTGGAAATCATCCTGAAAGTCTCCTGTTTTGGAAACACGTGCAAATGTTTCCTGAATAGGGAACATCTATATGTTGATTCATGTTGTTTCCTGTTCTGGAGACAAAGTGATAGTACCACCCCTTAACCGCTTATATTTAGAGGTTAACGAGAGCTAACGACTAAGCCACTATGTGCATAACACTGCTAAGTGATCAAGCCATGGCTGTTGAGAAGTGGCTTAGTGCAGAAATGTGCATGTCCCATGTATTCAGTGTTTGAATGTTACTCCGGGACATAATTCCATATAACAAGTTTTATATCTCACCAATGGTGTCAGTTTTTACAAGCAAATATATTCTTCTAAATGATTTTGGCTTATGAACTGAGATCTGATTTTCCAGTTCCAGAAATGTATGCATTAAGAGATTCAAGGCAATGGTCGCCTATTCTGGAGACATGTCTTTTGTTTAGGTGATAAACTGATTGTCTCCTATTCTGGAGTTGTACCGGACTGATATAACGCAATGCTATTCTATGGATAACAACTTCTTTATTGCTGTGGAGCTGACGTTTCGTTGGAGATACTTCCAACTTTTTCAGAGCTAATGATCTACATAGTACAGTTGAGGGTATTTATACAAGTGATAACAAGCAAACAAGGTCACAAAATAATCATTGCACAATAGGTTCCATGAGTTAATCATGTCAGGAAAATAAAGATAATCAAACATTGAATAATGCTATTGTAATCTGCTAATCATCTAGGCGGGTAAGGACAATGGGTGATTGCAGATTAAGTTCAATGTTGCCTCATCGTTAAAGTGACAAAAATATTGAATCTTATATGTGTGAGTATTATGCAATTGGTAAGAGATAATCACATGGATAAATAGCATAACGTGTGAGAAGTACATAAAGGATAATGGAAAGGATTAACGGTCAGGGTGATAATCTCCATCTAAGCTGATAAGGCTGTCATAGGCACTGGGTACGAACTGTCCACTGTCTGTTGATTGCGGGCTTGTGTCTTTTGATGTGAATGGCTTCCTGTAGTCTTCTCTTTGTTTGGTCGGTCTGGTGGATGGAAAGTTTGTGTCTATTTTGCCAATTTATCTGGTGTCCTGGGTGTTCCGTCAGGTGGTCCGAAATGGCTGATTTTCCGTCTGTTTTATTGCTGGAGGCCTTATGTTCCTTGATGCGGACGTTGAGGGGTCGCATGGTTTCTCCTATGTAACTTTCCTGGCAGGAGCAGTCAATTTTGTAGATAATTCCCTTGGGCTGTGGTGGGTCGGTTGGTGGTAGTCGTCCTGTAGCGTTAAGGTGGTTTTTATCTCGCCTTACAAAGTAAAGGGGAGATATTGTGAGGGGGGGGGAGAGGATGTCGTCGTCGGTGTCGGTGTCCCCTGCCTGGAAATGATAAGGTTTTTGGTTTAGCAAGTTAAAAAAAAATCTAGAAAAATTAGAAAAAATATTTAAAAAATATGGGGGGGGGGGGTGGGTATGCCACCTGGGGGTACTACCCCTGGGGTGCTCTAATGTTAAAATCCCTATGAATGAGTTTTGCGTTTAGCTGAAGTGCACATGTACATCTGTACTTGGAAAGTTTCTTGCAGTTGTCAGCTGTCATTGGATGATTATGAAACTTGGTACACATGTTTCTTATGATTAGAGGATGTACCTGTGCTATTTTTAAGAAGAAATATTAATTTTTCTCCAAATTATGGCAAATGAGTGAGTTGCGTTTAGCTGAAGTGCACATATACATCTGTTCACCACAGTTTGCTGCAGTTGTCAGCTGTCTTTGAATGATTATGAAACTTGGTACACATGTTTCTTATGATTAGAAGATGTGCTATTTAGGAGATGAAATATAAATTTTTGTTCAAATTTTGAGGGTTTCGTCTAAGTAATCTGCTAATAATAATGTACATGTATATACATGTACACCTGTACATGGAAAGTTTTCTGAAGCTGTCGGCTTTCATTGGATGAGTTTGACACTTGCTATCCAAGTTCAATGTGATTCGAGGCTGTGCATGTGCTATTTAAGAATTATGACATTAAATATGAATTTTTGTCCTAATTCAGGGGTTATTCTTGACAAAAGTTTTTCATCTACTCAATTTCTGAATTTAATAAAACTCAATTTTTTTCGCGCGCCTTTGGCGCGCTAAATAATGCCTAAAACTCAATTTTTCCCGATTTTCATCGAATGAAGTATGAAAACTCAATTTTCCCCAATTTTCATCGAATGAAGTGCGAAAACTCAATTTTTAGTGCCTTTTCATCTTAGAAATAGGAATAGCATGCAAAAAAAATACATGCAATACCCCCAAAAAAAGAGAGTGTGTACGGGCGTTTCAGAGGTATATTTCTTCCAGTGTAAATCTAAATGATGAAAAATTCTTCTGTGCTTGAAAACAGCTGATGCATACACAGGTTTGCAGTATGCATCTCAAATGTCAGTTGTATGGCCAACATTTTGGTTGGCTTTCAGAAAAATGAAAATAAAATGCGCCCTCCATCACGTTTTTTTTCACCCCTCTACAACATTGTGTTGTTGTTGTTGCGCAGCAATACCGAACCGACGTGTTGTGAAAATCAAAGTTCTTGTCTCGCATTTTCGATTACATAATCTATTACAAAATCTATTCATGGAGATACTTTACATTTCTTGACATCTGGCAGCTCTACATATATCAATCATCCCGCCTACTTTCACTTTCAGCGACGTGCAAATGCCTGCGTCTGACTCTCCCCATTTACTGGAGTTTATTATTGATCATCGACGAGGAGTCAACTGTATGAATGTCTCCATGCATAGATCTTTATTCAGTTCTTTATTTTTCTAAGTTCAGTTTTTCAGCATTTTAACTGTTACGCTGCGGCGAGTCGTTCAAACGGCTCTCGTCAGGCTCTTGTTTGTAGGGTGCGACGAAAAAATGCGACGAGCCTTTGCTTCTGCCAATGCGAGTACAGCGATGTACCATTCTGAAATCGCTTTTTTCAAATTTACCAAGCATGAAACTCGATAAAAACCATACATATATTGTCTTGTCCTTGTCCTGTCCATGTACTTCTGTATTAACCTTGTTGTTGGTGTTGTTAATGTGAAGGTCTTGTAACACGTTTAACCATTTGTTCCAATGTGTCTTAATGTCTGTATTTGTATGTTCAATTTTATTCATTCTATGTATGCGTTTTTAGCCAAATGTTGGCACAAACTTCACGCAATAAATTATCTTATCTTATCTTATATTGTTAGCTAAGCCTGATTTGATTTCTTGAATGTAAACTTGATATTCTGTCTCAGAATAACGAAGTCGGGAGGAAGAAATAAAAATGAAAAATGTTGTCGAGAAGCCGCCCAGAAAATATAAAATACTCACAGAAAACCCCTTCAAAATATATGATTCTTTGGTATAGTTGAAGTACAGAAGCTCAGTTTATATTTCCAAAGTGCGGGTTTCGATTAAATCCGCTAAACAAACTTTATTTTCAAATTTCTTTCGAGCTTCTGCGCCACGTAATTTCGTTGCGATGAGATAAAAATGGCGTTTCCCTCAGATCAGCTTGACCCAGTTGAGCAGATTGCCAGTTGAGCGCTTCGATGTAGGTCACGTTACCCCGCTTGTCCAATCAAGGTAACCGATACAGGATCGGCTGTTACCGTTACTAGAGAAACGGGAAAACACCCCTTGCAGTTTTTCGATGTTATCGTCTGTTTGATTGGCCATCGGTCGTAATCACGCATTCAATCAGAAACTACAAGGAATTCCCTTTCCAATGAAACGTCATACGCCCGCATGCAAAGTGGAACAAAACGTAGGCTGTGCGAATAACAACAACAACGCACACATCGGTCTTCCACCACGTGAGTGGAGTCTTTTCTTTCTTCTCGCGAGCTGTATTATCTTTGCATTTCGTTACAGAAACTCAATTTTATTGAAGGAAACTCAATTTTTTCGCGCGCCTACGGCGCGTGAATGTCCGAAAAATAAAATACTCAATTTTTTCATGGAAAACTCAATTTCCAAAAAAACGTCAAAACTCAATTCTTATTTGTTTTTCATCGGGGTTACCCCGATGAAAAACTGTCAAGAAAAACCCCTGTAATTATTGCAGTTTAGACTTTGTACGTTTCCATTGTTAAGGTTTTTGTTGGGCAAAAATTTACATGTAGATCTGTACATGGAAAGTTTGTTGAACCTTTCGTGGGATGATTATAAAACTTGGTGGACATGTTTCATGTTTTCCTATGTCACAGCTCTCCCGCAGTAATCCCACACGGGACTGACGTATCCAGCAGTATTCCCAAATGGCACTGGCCTATCCAGGAGTAATGCCATGTACGGGACTGACCTATCCAGCAGTAATCCCATACGGAACTCAACTATCCAGCAGTAATCCCAGACCAGACTGGTCTATCGAGCAGTAATCCCATTTGGGACTGGCCTATCCAGCAGTAATCTCAAACAGAGCTGACCTATCCAGCAGTAATCCCAAATGGCACTGGCCCATCCAGCAGTAATGCCACACAGGACTGACCTATCCAGCAGTAATCCCAGACCGGACTGGCCTATCCAGCAGTAATCCAACATGGGACTGGCCTATCCAGCAGTAATTCCACACGGGACTGGCCTATGCAGCAGTAATCTCACACGGGACTGACCTATCCAGAAGTAATATGACACTGGACTGCAATATGCAGCAGTAATCCCTCATGGCACTGACCTATCCAGCCATAATCCTACATGGGACTAACCTATCCCACTGTGATCCCACACAGGTTTAGCCTATCCAGCAGTAATCCCACATGGGACTGGCCTCCCCAGCCGTAATCCCACACAGGATTGCCGTATGCAGCAGTAATCCCACACTGGACTGCCTATGCAGCAGTAATCCCACACGGAACTGTCCTATCCAGCATTAATCCCATGCAAGACTCGTCTGTCCAGCAGTAATCCAAGACAGGACTGGCCTATCCAGCAGTAATCCCACAGGGGACTGGTCTATCCATCAGTAATAACACACAGGACTGGTCCATCCAGCACTAATCCTACACAGGACTGGCCTATCCAGCAGTAATCTCACATGGCACTGACCTATCCAGCAGTAATCTCACACTGGACTGCACTATGCACCAGTAATCCGACGGCACTGACCCATCCATCCTACATGGGAATAACTTATATGCCAGTAATCCCACATGGGACGGATGTTATTGCCTGTACCAGATAATCTATTCCAGACATTATTGCCTGTACCACATCACCTATTCCAGACCTTATTGTTTGCTCTACATGTATGCTTTCAATACTGCTGCACCTTCGGCGGATGACCCCGCAAGGCGAGATGTTGGGGTTCTCAGAACGCTTGTTAAGGGATCTGCTGCTGGAAAATACAGCATCGATGCTGGCTTGTTCTTTCAGGAGTCGTTTTATGTGGTGACTGGTCTGCCCAATGTATGGAATAGCGATGAAAACAGGACTGGGGTCTCGGGGAATTGGATTTTGTTGCGGCTGGGGTTGCAATGTCTTGTTGATAATTCGGTCTAGCATGACTTTGGGGTACTTGTTTTGATCAGTGAAAACTGTCTTTAAATGGTTTATTTCACTGGGCAGTCTCTCTGTTGAACATATATTTTTGGCTCATCTGGTTAAGGTAGATACGATGCCGGCTTCAACTTGACTTGGGTGGTTGGATAGGTAATGGATATATTGGTCGGTGTGGGTGGGTTTCCTATAAACGCTGGTTTTGAGGGTATGGTTCTGCCTGTGGACTCGGACTAGGACGAAGTATCTCCAATGAAACGTCAGCTCCACAGCAATAAAGAAGTTGTTATCCATAGAATAGCATTGTGTCTCATCTAAGTAGTTTCATCCACATTAGGAGGTGAGAAACAACAGGAACTTGATAATGTCTAGCACTGTAATATCACTTGTCTTTATTACACCATGTAAGTGTCTTGTCTTATGCGCTGTCCTCATAGGGTGAATCAGTGCTGAAACTTTTCTGGGCACTTGCCAGGAGGGCAAGCAAACTTTGCCCTCATTAGAATTGACTTGCCCTCAGATTTCGTCCATCCATCTCAACCTCCATGGCCCATGGGAAATCGATGGTCTAACTATTCACGAAAGTTCGTTCCCATTTGACATTGTCATACTCCTTATTTCTAGTGGACGATGAAGGTGTTGACCTCGCCGGAAGAGGATTCATCGACTTCGTAAAATTTAGATAACGCTGCATTTTATCGCATTTAAGTTTAGTGTTTCTCAGCAATGGTAAACATATTTTGCATTCTCTGATATTCAGAATCGCTTGTTTCAATCTACAATAATATGGGCAGAAACCACTGTTTTCGATAAAAAACGAAACCCGGGGAATACATAGCGTTCCAAATGAGTCAGATACCCTTGTTATACAGAAAGCAGGCTTCAAGAACTGGGTGCCTGACTTGAATGACATGCGCACAGACAGGTTCGCAGACCTAACTAATTGATGAATAAATGCAATAAAATCACTACATTTGTCTGTAATGTGGCGAGTTCCATATATAATTTTATCGGCTATATTTGTCTGGCAACTTGTTTGAAGTGAGTTTATGAAGAAGCATGGAAACACAAGATAACAAAAGCAGAACATTCTATGGTTTTAGTCATCAGAGATATCCACCACAATAAAACTTTTCAGTGAGTAATTTTGTCGCGAAAATATTGCTTGCCCACTCGGGCAGCCGACATAAACGATGTGCTTGCCCGCGCCGATTTTTGCTTGCCCCAGGCAAGCGTTAAGTTCCAGCACTGTAAGTGAAGGGTGTCTGGTTCCAAGCAACTTGGCTGGGTGGTGCTTATTTGGTTTGTCGTGATACATGTATGACTGAAATAATGTTGAAAGCAAAGTTAAACCCTATTCACTCATTCAGTCATAAGGGGGTGATCCACATTGTAGGTTAAATCTGGGGCTGAATGTTAAGGGCTGATTGAATTATTGAAGCAATAACGATATGTTATATCCTGATCATTTGTAGGTTCTCAAGGCTGGTGATGCAACACACATCATACCGGCATCCCAAGTTTAACCCCACATGGACCTTCAACTGCCCTCATGACCCCCGGGTTCTGCCCAGAAATTAATGCCAGCCACCAGAGAGAGCGAAGCGACCAATCGATCATTTGTAGGTTCTCAAGGCTAATGATGCAACCCACATCATACCAGCATCACAAGTTTGACACCACATGGACGTTCAACAGCCCTCATGACCTCTCAGGGTTCTGCCCAGAAATGATTTAGTGCCAGGCACCAGAGGGAGCAAAGCGACCGATTGTAGTAGTGAAGCGAATGAGAGAGAAAGGGGAGTAAAACTACAACTATTTTGGGTACGTCCTGTCTCAGAAATTCTGACAGTTTGGGGAAGAGTAAACTATCCAAATTGCCGTCTTCAATACACCGCTGTAGAAAAGTATGGTCTCCAAAGTACCATCTTCAATCTACCGCTGTGGAAAAGGATAATATGCAAAGTGTCGTCTTCAATCCACCATCATAGAAAAGTAGTTTCCAAAGTACTGTCTTCAATCCACCGCTGGAGGGGAGTGGAATATCCAAAGTGCATTGACTCAATCTGACAAAATGCTATATATTTACCACATTTATACCATCAGTAATCGAAAGACGTTATTCGTATGACACTCCGCATGATTTCCAAGAGCAATATGACTGAGATGATGGATTTGACCGTTCTGGTAGACTAGTTGATGTTGTATAATAGAAGATAGGGTAATTCCCCTAACAATTCAATCACATGAAGTTCACCTTTCAACTCTGTTAATTATTCAAATACAGAGAAAAAGTAACATTTCCATCCTTCATTCAAATTGAAGAAAAGTCATATATTGACAAAATGGGAAAGTTTGTAGCTGGTGCCATCAAAAATATTTCCAGATATAGCCATTTTTGCTGCACTTCTGGTGATCGAATTATTAGGGGAATTACCTGTATATGACGGTTTTCCTGGTGGATGCTGTTAAAAATGAAAGTTGGACGCTTGACAGTTGTTCTGGAGAATGCTCTACAACATGATTGAAAGGACACGGAATTATAACCGTTCCCGTAGTGGATGCTCTACTACAATATAACTGACAGGACGGAAATATGACTGTCCTCCTGGTGGATGCTGTACAGTATGACAGATAAGATGGACAGGTATCAGTTCTCCACGATTTAAAGGACGGCCCCTTGCAAACATATCTAAAAGGATCCTACAAGATCCTGAAAAAATCCTAAAAAATTCTGAAAAAATCCTGCTGGATTTAATAGGCTAGCAATTCAATCCAGTAGGATTTCTAGGATCCTATAAGATAAATATAACAATCCCATTGGATTCAATCGAATATCTTTTTGATCATATGGGATTTCTAATATCGTACCATATCCTATAGGATAGACATCAATAGGAGGGGATATATCCTATTGCTGTCCAATAGAATCATATGTAGTAAACATCCAAATTCATAGGATCAGTTGTATTAATAATATTAGGAAGTGTAGAAGTTGAGTGAAATTCACTCAAGTTTGAGTCAATAAATCATTCAAATGGTGGGCAAAATCACTCAAGTTGAGTTGAAATTGACCCCACTCAAGTATTTAAGTGGACTGTTTCACACAAAGTACATGACATTTCATTGACTTTGCCAACTTTATGTAAAATATGGGGATGCTTCAGGCATACTGCAGGAAATAAAGACATTTCCACATTGAACTTTTAATTGGTTCAGATGATTTGTGATATGATAGCTCAGTGATTCATTCATACCTGTACTTCTAAATTTAATATAATAAATATTCATGTTTACAGCTTTCAACAAAGTGGACAAATAAAATGTCCTTTACTGGGTTTTGAAATAAATTTATACTGAATGGTGTAATGTGATCTGTTGCTAAACCATATTGATTTCCCATGAAAGGTTATTGGAATTTTCTCACAAAGTTTTACAGTAACATAACTTTGTAAATTAGATCTACATGTATACAAGTTTCCATGATCTTAATTAACCCAGCTTAAAGTTGGCTGATTTGATTTCACTCAGTGACATCAAATCTCATTTGCATGAAATCACTATACATCAGATTTGAACTTCACAGTTCAATATAGCTGCAACTGTGTGAGATATTTACATGTAGTTAATGATAGATTACTCAGAACTGTTAATATGTTTGTATCTTTGAAAATGATCTGTATCATGGGATTTCATTAGAATAAAATAAAGATATTAATAATATCAATCTCTCAAATATTATTGTTATCAAAATAGTATCATATCAATTGAGAAATCTTGTAGAATTTAGATTTTATAATAGTGCAAATCCATGATTTTATAATAAAATTGGACAAAATGGGAAAAATATTTTTAGAAGAATCAGTTCTAACATTGTCAGTAACAAAAAAAAACATTAAAGAATACCTTTAATATATTATCCTTTTCATTATTATCAATTATTTAAATATATATATATTTGGGTGAATTTATCTGCCCTTGAAAATTTAATTGACCACTTGGGGTGCCACTATCATCTTAAAACAACAGAGAAAACATGGCTGACCACAAGTGTAAAAATCAGGTTGATTTGTCCATGTTAAGTGAGTAAAGGACGTTCATTTCCCTGCTCTTGTGGGGCTACAACATGGTCATTTGTCGAATTTTTCAAAACAAGCTGAATTTCCTAACAAAAGTACCCAGACATCTCAAAATGAAATAAAAATCAAAAGACGCAACAGAACCATTTATGCGTTTTACTGGTGGTTCAAAAGTGTGATGGGACAGAACAAAAAATTGGCATTTTAAATTCAATGGTTGGAGGGTGCAAAGCGCTGCAGAGGTTGAAAATTATTCCTCTGGAATACCCCCAAATTCACTCTTATTCAGTTTCAACAAAAAGAAAACTTGTGAATGGCTAATAAATGGAAAATCAATAATATTCTCCACACCCACCCTGATTCCCCGCCCCCACCCTCTCCTGGAAATTAGGACTGAAAAGGCTCAGTTTATCTGTTATATCGCTAATATTTTCTAAGAAAGTAAGGTGTCCCCCTGTTTTTATTACATATTCAACAAGCACTATACATGTATGTGTTTAGTATTATATAGCAAAATGGGAAAAATTTGACCTTGGGAAGTTTGATGTATTGAGCATCAAAGAAGAAAAAAATTCAAATTTCCCTATGTATTCAGTGTTATGGTTTTTAAGTGGTATACATGCATTTGGCTGCCATATTGGGCTGTTCAAATCACTTTTTGTCCGTGGTCCGTCGTCCGTCCGTCAGTCCGTCGTCCGTCCGTAAACAATTCTTGTTATCGCGATTTCTCAGGAACTACTGCATGGATCTTTCTCAAAGGAGATGATATTGTAAGGAGGGGTTTTTGCCAGCCGACTCATGGGAATGTACATTTCTTCTCTCCGTCAATCACAATGCAATGTACAACTTGTCGGCGGCGGCAACTGTCAAGCAACGGAATGAATGTTACGGTAAACCATGATAGCTTCACATATATTCGGTACCAAGGCGTTATTATTTCACCACGTTTGCAGTCGATTTTACATGCACATATTGGAGAACAAATACACAATTTAGGCGAATATTTTGCCGTTGTAACGGGTAGCGACTGATCGTTCGATTTCAACGTTTGACTAGCCCATAATGTCCACATGGTATCATGTCATCGGTAAACAATATTTATTTTACTTTTCATTCTTTCATAGTGATGGCCTAAAATCTTATTTCAGATATACTGAATGCAATTTTTTTTACAAAAAATGAGAATATTGAAATAACTTGTCGACGTCACACATGTTGCCCTCCTCAGATTCGAACTCGGTAAACGAAAATTTCGGGGAGCTCGTGATCATCCACTACACCACGACATATGCACAACTGTAACAGGCTATTTTGTCACTTTAATCTACTTACGAAAACTTCAAACGTTATGAATCATAACTTTTTATACGCCCGCCCAAAAGGCGGTCGTATTATGGGATGGCGGTTTCCGTCCGTCTGTCCGTCTGTCCGTCTGTCCGGTTCTCGTGTCCGGTCTATATCTGGAACAGTTTCCTATCCACAGCTCCAATTTTTGGTGAGTGGATACCCTACGGGGAGACGATGTGTCGCGTACCAAAATGAAGGTCGAGGTCACAGGTCAAAGGTCACTGGCCTAAAAACAGGAAATCACTGAAGTGTTCGTGTCCGGTCTATATCTGTGAACGTTTTCTATCCACAGTTGCAATTTTTGTGAGTGGATACGCCAGGTGGAGACGATGTGTCGCGTACCAAAATTAAGGTCGAGGTCAGAGGTCAAAGGTCACTGTTGTCAAAAATCAGAAAATCATTGATCGTTGACAGTTTTCTATCTACAGTTCTAATTTTTGGTGAGTGGATGCCCTAGGGGGGAACGATGTGTTGCATATTAAATGTAGGTCAAGGTCAGAGGTCAAAGGTCAGTGTGATAGAAAAATCAGGAAATCGTTAAAAATTTCTTATTTTTTTGTGAGTGGATTCAATAGGCGGAAATGAAGTGATGCATACCAAAAATTAGGTCAAGGTCAAAGGTCACCGACCCCAAAATTAGGAAATTATTAAAAATATTTTTTTTTGTGTCAGTAGATACATTAGGGGGACACAATGTGTCACATACCAAAATGTAGGTCAAGGTCAAAGGTCAAGGTCACTGTGACCCCAAAATCGTGAAATTGTTGTTATGTACTAAAAGTTAGGTCAAGGTCAAAGGTCAAGGTCACTGTGACCCCAAAATCAGGAAATCATTAAAAATCATGATTTTTTGTGTTCATTGAGAAATTGAGGGGGAGATGGTGTGTTGTGTACCAAAATTGAGGTCAAGGTCACTGTGACCCCAAAATCAAGAAATCATTAAGTCACATTTTCATATGCCTCTCGAAGACGAGGTCGTGTAATGCGATGTTGCGTTCTGTCCATTCATCCATTAACATTTGTTGTCCATGCGATAGCTCTAGTTTCAAGGTATGGATTGGTACCAAACTTTGAGTATACCTTACTCGTATGGCAAAGTGGAGCCATACATATGAGATCAATTTGTCAAAGGTCTAGGTCGCAGTCCCCCAAAACTGAATCGAGCTTAGCTGACTAAATATGCTGGAATATTGTTGGAATATTTGAAGTTCTTTCCCCTGCATTTATATGGTATTGTCCTGTGGAGTTGTTCTCCATGTTTGAAACGCTTCATTTAGTTAAACTGTTGTGAAATAAAAGCCATACATTTACTAATTTAACGGGGAGAGGAGTCCTTTATGAACTTCACACCTGTTTATTAACTCAAGAACAAAGGTTTACTTCATCTCTTTCTTCTTCCTTCATGAAAAATTCTCTCATCTGAAAGGAATTCATTTGCAGGAAAACTACTATTTTCTTGTGTTTGACTATTGTCGATTTCAGTGTGGGATATGTGAGCTCTAAGCTCTTGCTTCAAGGTCAACTAGTTACCAAGAGTTAAGCTCATTTTAGTTTATCATTCGATATAGGATGTGATATATGTTACATTCTTACAAGCAAAAAATTGTAGACCTTTCTCTGGATTGCTAGATCAATTGGAATCAAGGCTATTAAACAATTTGAACCAATTTAATTCCAGATATACGGGCGTATATTGAAGCCCCTTGGGCTCTTGTTATTTTTTAGTATGAAGGACTCCTTGGACCAAAAAGATCTTCCAGCAGTGGGAATATAATGTTACCACACAACACCACGTTAAAAGACGTTTTGGTCCAAGGGGTCCTTCGCGTCTAAAGGCGTGTCTGAATGACTCGATTTAGACCCTTTTTTCACGAAATAGCACAAGCTGTGGATTTCAGTTTCATGTGATAACTATAATCATAACGCAATCGCAATAAAAATTTCACATATTTTGTATTTATATTTTCTCTTGCCATTACATTAAAACATAAGTATTTTTAGGACATTTTATATTTTCGATTTCAGCTGCACCACGTATAGGCCAAAATCCCGTCTTATCGTACCATCACCTTTGGTACACAGAGGTTCCCCTTGGGGTCTAGTTGTGCAAGATACCTTTTCTGGCCCTATTCGAAAATCCAATATGGCCACCAGGCAGCCATCTTGGATTTCCCCTTGAAACCTTATTATCGCGATTTCTCAGGAACTACTGCATGGATCTTTCTCAAATTTGGTACACAGGTTTCCCTTGGGGTCTAGTTGTGCAAGATATCTTTTCTGGTAAGATTCGAAAATCCAATATGGCCACCAGGCAGCCATCTTGGGATTTCCCCATGAAACCTTGTTATTGCGATTTCTCAGGAACTACTGCATGGATCTTTCTCAAATTTGGTACACAGGTTCCCCTTGGGGTCTAGTTGTGCAAGATACCTTTTCTGGTCCGATTTGAAAATCCAATATGGCCACCAGGCAGCCATCTTGAATTTCCCCATGAAACCTTGTTATCGCGATTTATCAGGAACTACTGCATGGATCTTTCTCAAATTTGGTACACAGGTTCCCCTTGGGGTCTAGTTGTGCAAGATACCTTTCTGGTCCGATTCGAAAATTCAATATGGCCACCAGGTAGCCATCTTGGATTTCCCCATGAAACCTTGTTATCGCGATTTCTCAGGAACTACTGGATGGATCTTTCTCAAATTTGGTACACAGGTTCCCCTTGGGGCCTAGTTGTGCGAGATATCTTTTCTGGTCCGATTCGAAAATCCAATATGGCCACCAGGCAGCCATCTTGGATTTCCCCATGAAACCTTGTTATCGCGATTTCTCAGGAACTACTGCATGGATCTTTCTCAAATTTGGTACACAGGTTCCCCTTGGGGTTTAGTTGTGCAAGATACCTTTTCTGGTCTGAATCAAAAATCCAATATGGCCACAAGTCGGCCATCTTGGATTTTCTCAAGAAACCGTGTTATCGCGATTTCTCAGGAAGTACTCCATGGATCTTTTTACTCCTCAGCCCTACGGGCTCAGGAGTATTGTTGTGGCCCTGGGGATGTGTCTGTCCGTCTGTCTGAGCCGTATCTCGATAACTATTTCTAGGAAGTTCATGAAACTTACAGGTTATGATCCTTTTATTTTTTACTTGTGCCTTTGAGACTTTCAGGTCTAACCGGTCGTTAATTATTTTTTTACGATTTTTTTTATTTTCCTACCATTTTCCAGTCTCCTAAAAACGGATCTACAAGTATGCATACATTAGCCCTACTTTTATACTGTTTTACATACTCTTACTAGCTTGTAGCCAATCAAGAGCTCCATAGTAAAGTTGTATTTTAGCCATTGGTTCAGTGTAGTGAATGACTGGTCATTGGTTTGGTCTAGAAGTCTATATTCCTCTGCATATTCAGTAGTACGGTATTGCCAAACTAATTGTCGTATCCCTACGCTGTTGAGAAAAAAATAGTCCGACTTTAAAACTGTGAAAATCGACTTGTTATTTCGTCTAAAAGTTCTCAGAATGGATTTGAACGACAATAAACGCCTGTTTTATCGGAAAACGCCAACTTGTACTTTGTGTTGTAACAGAATTGTAGGAACCTGTGAGATTCTGTCAAAAACGAAAGTAGTCAAAAACGAAAGTAGCACCCATGTGTTTGTGCTTCCTGCCAACACATCCGATGATGGAGTTGAGTTTTCAGTTGTAAAATGAACTGTGACTGCCGGCCAGTACAAGCGGTGACTCGCATAACAAGTCCTCTAAAATATACTTCATGGAAGATAGCGAAAGGTATGGCCAACCCAATAAATCAACGCAAACATCTTCGTCGTCGTGGGTCGTACTAAAAACTGCGCGGAACTGCGCAGAACTGCGCGGAACTGCGCGGAGCTTAATTTCAACTGCGCGTGGATTATTTGATGGATTTTTCTTTATTTGCTGACGAGCAGAATATTGATATTAATGAAACAGACAACAAAATCCGCAAAATGTAGACTATATGTCGCTTGAAACGAGAGAGAACGAAATTCAAATGCGCGGAAATTATGTTTCACTGCCCGGAGATTCGCTTCGCTGGAATGGAATCGTTAATATTAGAGCACATTATCCTACCTTATTCGTACTCCACTCAGATTCGCTACGCTCGAACTAAGTCTGATGTGTATGAATTGTATCTGTCCGAACGTAAATTGAGTATAAATTTAACTGCGCGGAAATCGAGCCCGTAAACAAATTTGGCGTAAACTTCAACTGCGCGGAAATCCATGGCAGCTTCACCCCACACAGATTCTTCTGCATTGAACTAATTCTGATATGTATGAATTTCGAAAGGCTTTGCGTGTGTGAATTTCATCTGTCCGAACGTGAACTTGGTATAAATTTTAACTGCCCGGAAATCGAGCCCGTAAGCAAATTTGGCATAAAGTTTAACTGCGCGGAAATCCATGGCAGCTTCACCCCACCAATATTCTTCTGGATTGAACTAAGTCTGATATGTATGAATTTCAAAAGGCTTCAACTGCGCGGAAATCGAGCCCGTATAAAGTTTAACTGCGCGGAAATCCATGGCAGCTTCACCCCACACATATTCTTCTGGATTGAACTAAGTCTGATATGTATGAATTTCAAAAGGCTTCAACTGCGCGGAAATCACTTCCCGGAGATTTTCAACTGTCCGTAAGTGAAAATTGTGTACTAATATCTATTTTAACTGCGCCGAAACCAAGATTCACTTCTCGGAGCTTTTGAGAGATTTTGGATAGACAAAAGAAGGCTTACAGCAAAATATATTGAGAATTATTTTTTTCGTCCATGAAATAAATTTATATTATCCGGGAAATCCAAATATAAACGTGAGATTACTCTTGCTTGGGCTAAGGGTTTTGTGTTTACATTTCAACTGTCCGTAATTTCTGCAATCTTAGCTGTGCGAAACTGAAGTCTCCGTATAAGCTGGGTATAAATTTCAAAATAAACGATTATATTCCAATAAAAATAAAACAAGTTTTAAATAATAATGAATAATTTATTGGCATGATATCTCTAGACATGATGGCTACATAAAGTGACAAACGGGCCTCATAACTACATAAATATTTAAAACATATTGGTATGAGCTACGAATAAATAATATTTTATCTAATAGCAAGGTATGAACAAATACGAAAACATATTGGTATGAGCTACGATTAAATAATATTCTATCTAGTAGCAAGGTATGAACAAATACGAAGTTGAAGCCTTTTGAAATTCATACATATCAGACTTAGTTCAATCCAGAAGAATATGTGTGGGGTGAAGCTGCCATGGATTTCCGCGCAGTTAAACTTTATGCCAAATTTGCTTACGGGCTCGATTTCCGCGCAGTTAAAATTTATACCAAGTTCACGTTCGGACAGATGAAATTCACACACGCAAGCCTTTTCAAATTCATACATATCAGAATTAGTTCAATCCAGAAGAATCTGCGTGGGGTGAAGCTGCCATGGATTTCCGCGCAGTTAAACTTTATACGGGCTCGATTTCCGCGCAGTTGAAATTTATACCAAGTTCACGTTCGGACAGATGAAATTCATACACGCAAGCCTTTTGAAATTCATACACATCAGACTTAGTTCAATCCAGAAGAATCTGTGTGGGGTGAAGCTGCCATGGATTTCCGCGCAGTTGAAGTTTACGCCAAATTTGCTTACGGGCTCGATTTCCGCGCAGTTAAAATTTATACCAAGTTCACGTTCGGACAGATGAAATTCACACACTCAAGCCTTTTGAAATTCATACATATCAGAATTAGTTCAATCCAGAAGAAGCTGCCATGGAATTCCGCGCAGTTAAACTTTATACGGGCTCGATTTCCGCGCAGTTGAAATTTATACCAAGTTCACGTTCGGACAGATGAAATTCATACACGCAAGCCTTTAGAAATTCATACACATCAGACTTAGTTCAATCCAGAAGAATCTGTGTGGGGTGAAGCTGCCATGGATTTCCGCGCAGTTGAACTTTACGCCAAATTTGCTTACGGGCTCGATTTCCGCGCAGTTAAAATTTATACCAAGTTCACGTTCGGACAGATGAAATTCACACACGCAAGCCTTTTGAAATTCATACATATCAGAATTAGTTCAATCCAGAAGAATCTGCGTGGGGTGAAGCTGCCATGGATTTCCGCGCAGTTAACCTTTATACGGGCTCGATTTCCGCGCAGTTGAAATTTATACCAAGTTCACGTTCGGACAGATGAAATTCATACACGCAAGCCTTTAGAAATTCATACACATCAGACTTAGTTCAATCCAGAAGAATCTGTGTGGGGTGAAGCTGCCATGGATTTCCGCGCAGTTGAAGTTTACGCCAAATTTGCTTACGGGCTCGATTTCCGCGCAGTTGAAATTTATACCAAGTTCACGTTCGGACAGATGAAATTCACACACGCAAAGCCTTTTGAAATTCATACATATCAGAATTAGTTCAATGCAGAAGAATCTGTGTGGGGTGAAGCTGCCATGGATTTCCGCGCAGTTGAAGTTTACGCCAAATTTGTTTACAGGCTCGATTTCCGCGCAGTTAAATTTATACTCAATTTACGTTCGGACAGATACAATTCATACACATCAGACTTAGTTCGAGCGTAGCGAATCTGAGTGGAGTACGAATAAGGTAGGATAATGTGCTCTAATATTAACGATTCCATTCCAGCGAAGCGAATCTCCGGGCAGTGAAACATAATCTCCGCGCATTTGAATTTCGTTCTCTCTCGTTTCAAGCGACATATAGTCTACATTTTGCGGATTTTGTTGTCTGTTTCATTAATATCAATATTCTGCTCGTCAGCAAATAAAGAAAAATCCATCAAATAATCCACGCGCAGTTGAAATTAAGCTCCGCGCAGTTCCGCGCAGTTCTGCGCAGTTCGGCGCAGTTTTTAGTACGACCCGTCGTCGTTGTTGTTGTTGTTGTTGTTGTTGTTGCACTGACGCTAATGCATTACCAACGGAGATTCGTCAGGGGAGTTTCTATCTCACATTATGATGCGATGTGATTTTCGGCTATCGGAGCCAGTTTTTCTTAGAGAAGTGAAATTCTCCACAGTATCCATACGTAATTTGTGCATTTTTATTCTGAAATTTGAAGGAAATTTGTTCAGGATCAAAGAAAATCTCCAATACCTCGCGTGTTTTTTTGTGTTTTTTTTCAAAGCACAATGACGTTGGGCTTGCAATGTTGTAACATTGTGACTAGGCACTATGAAAATAACATGTGATGTATTGGAGGTTTGTTTTGATTCTGAATAGATTTCCTTCGAATTTCAGAATAAAAATGCACAAATTACATGGAGATACTGTGGGGAATTTCACTTCTCTGAGATAAACTGGCTCTGATATTTAGCCGGAAATCCCATCCCATCGTGATACAGCTCAGCTGGGACGAGTATATTCGTCCCAGAGCTCAGTAACTCTAGCCGGTTGTAGTTATTTCTTTCATCCCATGGGCCATGTGTAACATTTAAAAAAATTATATATTTTTTTCTTAAAAATATATAAAACAGGGGTTGAATTGTGAATAATATTGTGAATATTTTTTAATAATAATTGTTTGTTTCACGTTAACATCAACTGCTTGACAGGATATGGGGCAACAGATAAACAGAGGACAAATGGACAAAAGACCCGTCCGACACTTAGTTTCAGGCCAGGGCAATAAGATCACAACTGTACATGTTTCCTCCCCCCCCCCTGTAGATATGTGGATACCTTGTCACTTTTTATACCCCTGTACATAGTTGAGGGTATACTGGATTCCGACTGTCTGTCCGTCCGTGTGTCAGTGTATCCATCCATTCATCTGTCTGAGTTGTGGCTTGGGTTTGCTTTTCGCATGCCATAACTCACTGCTATTTATCCAAACTTCTACACCCATAAAACATCTTGGTCTAGACTGTTAAGGGGCTGAGGAGTTGTAGCACCGCTGGTGCCTCATGTTTCAGAATTTGGTACACAGGTTCCGTTGGGGTCTAGTTGTGCAAGATACCTTTTCTGGTCCGATTCGAAAATCAATATGGCCACCAGGCAGCCATCTTGGATTTCCCCATGAGCTTTATCGTCATTTCAGGAAGTACTGCATGGATCTTTCTCAAATTTGGTACACAGGTTCTCCTTGGGGTCTAGTTATTGCAAGATACCTTTTTCTGGTCCGATTTGAAAAACCAATATGGCCACCAGGCAGCCATCTTGGATTTCCCCATGAAACTTTATCGTCATTTCTCAGGAAGTACTGCATGGATCTTTCTCAAATTTGGTACACAGGTTCCCCTTAGGGTCTAGTTGTGCAAGATACCTTTATCGGTCCGAATCGACATTCCAATATGGCCACCTGGCGGCCATCTTAGATTTCCCCATGAAACTTTGTTATCGTGATTTCTCAGGAAGTACTGCATGGATCTTTCTCAAATTTGGTACACAGGTTCCCCTTGTCATCTAGTTGTGAGGCATATTCTATATATTCACTATAGAGAATATCCATACCTTCACCTTCCATATCAAGGAGTTCAAATAATTCGGAATTAAAATGTATTTCTTCAAACTTTAAATAAGTTTTCTTTAGTCCATGCAGTTGCAAGTGAACTGCCCCACCCTTTCGTCGGCTACATGAAGGGACGTCACTCTTGTGTCACAACTCGACAACTGTAGACCACTGCATGTTTCGATCCAAGGGAGATATCAGGATTCAGACACTTTCGAAGTTTCAACATTACTGCACGGACTGGATCCCTTCAGTATTATGTATTGTTCCATCTTCGAGTAGGTATCTCAAAAGAGGTATCTCAAACTAGCCCAGTAAACAGAACAGAATTAGCATTCGTTTCTAATTATAAAATCTTAAGTATGCTTCATAGCTCATGCCAAAGTGTCAAAGAGATTTGTCTTTGCTTCCAGTACCCAATGATGACACGTCCAAAAAAATAAATAAAACAAAAATACTACAAAACGAAAACGAATGGTCCTCCGTACATGTACATTCATTTTCAGACTAACTTTTCTCATTTCTCTTGTACTATAACAACCGACATAAGTACAGTTTCTAGAAATCTTGAAACTCCTGAAACTTAGAAAGATTATATCTTGGTGTTTTCCAGTGTCCCTTGTTCGATCGTTTTCGATCTTTTTCACTCAGATTCGAAATTCTGTAAACAAAATTACAAAGCAATCGTTTGTTCTTAGTAACAATGGACAAAAATATCCTCTTGTCATTAGCTTACAATTATCGGACAATGGTGGGCGCCAAGATCCTTCAGGATCTCTCGTTTTATGAGTATGGTGACCCCCTATTGTTTTTTCATGGATCATCTTCTCCTAACCTGATGAAAAAATCTTGAAATTTAAAAAAAACTTTCAACCTCTGGAAATGAACGTCTTCTACTGCCTTAGCGATCGTGTGAACGTAAAAAAAAAATCTCTAGTACGGAGAAAAAAAGAAAAAAAATCAAAGTACGAAGAACGAAGAAAAAACAATTTGTGAAGAATTCAAGTGTGTCTTTATTAGCTACCACGCTGTTTAATAGTGTTGTTAGTACATGCAGCAGAGTAAACATCGGAAAACGTTGGAAATTTACTTCATTATATACCCCAAAACTGTAAACAAAATAACCCATATAAGAGTTGCGTCCCCTCTTGCAGGCAAGCAATTTATACGAGAGTGACGGTGTGAACGGGAACGTAAATAACGATTCTCGCATAACGAGGAACGCAAAATTATAACTTTGTGGAACAGAGAACAGAGAATTAAAAAGAGGAAAATACGGTGAACGTGGAAGACGTCCAGAACGTGTGTACGCAAAAATAGTTTTCCTCAGAACGGAGAACGGATAATGAAAATTACCCCAAAACGGAGTACGAAAATACCCCTTTCCCCCCTTATAACTATGAAGATTTGAAGAACTGTATTGCAGATGGTGATGAGTGAAGCTAGTAATGGTAAGTAAGTTATAAATATAACTATAATATATATTTTTTTCTCATAATTTAATAAGCAAAACACTTCTAGCTGAACAATGGAACTCTGTAATGTGGACCCACCACAGATCACCCACCATGATCGAGCAGCAGCTATTATTATCAACAAGTTTCCCTTGACATAATTGGTATATTAAAAAATTGATCTTGGCCTGAATAACTATTGCTATATGGACTGGTTGTAATAATGTACTTCGCCTTAAAATTGCAGTCAAATTTAATAGATTATATAGCAGGACTTTCAGATCTACCTAGGTTCATCAAGGCAGTGTGGATTGCCATTGTCATGATCGATTGTGTGCATTGTCAGCTTGGAAACCCCAGGCTTGGGAACCTCCAATGAAGAGTGGCCATGCACCCTAGCATGCCGAGAGGAAATCCCCTGATGGTGAGATATTTTTATCACACCACTGCTTGTGTACTTCATGTTCATGTCAAAACTGGGGTATTTAACTGGACGATGGTACCTCCAAATAACTCCGTTGAAATCTTGTTGTTTGAACTGTTTATTGATTAAGAAAATTTATTGATTGTTGTACCTTCCAGAAGAGTAGAGAATATTTCCACACCAAATTTCTGACAAAATGGTAAAGAAATATGTTTTAAAATATATTGATAATAAATAAATTGTTAGCATAACCTATATTTGCTATGATCAAAATGTGATCAGGAAAAGTATAATCAATTACGATTAGACTTTCCATCATTATAACAGGCTATATTTTCCTTGTCTATTGATTGCACTATTCATTACCAAAGCTAAGGATCGTCACACACTTCAATTGTATATTTCTACTCAAATCTTGAAAATGAGAACATTTCATTTCATACCTATATTTCATTTGAATTTTTTTAAACATTTGGTTTGCCTCAGATGGTGAATATTTTATACTACCAAAACTTTCCTGTGCAGCTATATGTAGCATGAGTAACTCATTCACGAAATGTAGCATAACCTTGAAAATTATTATTTCTTACAGTGGCTAACTGCAAATTATTTCATTCTCTTCCAGACTGCTGTCCGAAGAAATTTCCCGGTTCTGAGAAGGCCATTCGGGATGCCATGAAATATAAACTGAATGGCGAGCAAGAAGCTCTATACGGGAAACTGATGGAGAGATTATGATACTCTGTTCATGTTCCTCCGTGTGTATCTATCTTAATAGTGCACATGTAGCCTACATAATAAAGGAAATATTTATTATATTTATTTATTTGTTTGTTCTTTTTGTTTCCATGAGTTAGTAAATTTACCAGAATCTCTTTCTCTGTAACATACCTGTGCTTCATCCAAAACAAGCAATATTATGCTGATACATTTTCTGATGTATTTACTATTCTACAATACAGGGGCATATTGTATTTCGTGGATTTACCATAAAAGATAAGCTATCACTCCAAATATTCTCATAGATATTTTTATCATAATCTATTCCATAGCTAAATCCTATAGGATCTTATTAAAAAATCTCATAGGATCTTATTAAAAAATCCCATAGGGTTTTACCATGTAGGATCCTATTAAAAAATCCCATAGGATCCTATTAAAAAATCCTATAGAATCTTATCGTATAGGATCCTATTTAAAAAATCTTACAGAATTTTGGACCAAAATCCTATATGATCCTGTAAGATTTTATCCAATAGGATCCTAGAAGATTTTTTTGTAAGGGGGAAATATGACAGTTTCCCTGGTGGATGCTATAGAATTGATCAGATGGAGATGGGACAGTTCTCCTGGATAATGGTCTATCTACGGAAGATGACCGTTCTCCTCTTGTATGCTGTAAAATATCCCTTATTATGTGGACATATGAACGTTCAGAGAGGAAGAAAAAGTGGATGCTGTATAGTTTGTCTGCTTTGGTGGATTTGTGACTGTTCTGATGGTGGATGGTGTATAACATGGGAGGAAAAAAAATGTGACCGTTCTCCTGATGAATGCATGACTGATCCGACGGGCACGTGATGGGAAATAATTTGATAGAGTAGATTTTATACAATACAATATGTTTACCGCAAGACTCTTAAAACAGTACAATATGGCAAGCACTTCGCATCGTGGTTTTCTCTTTGATTTCGCATCGTGTATTGGCGACTTCGTCAGTTCTTATACTCCGGGTAAATTATTACAGCGATGTCCCTTTTCGACCATCGTACCATACAAATAGAAACACAATGATATGTGGTGCCGTTTGTGTATCCTCGATTCTGATTCAAAACGCATTATTTCGGTATTTAATGACGGAAATTTCATTATTTGTGTTAAATATTGATATCGTTAGTATATTTCGTCGCAAAATGAAGCCATTTGTCAGTCGCACATTTTCAGGCACTCCTTTTCTCGCTTAATTATTTCAGATTGCTAATCGATTTAGTACATTTGCTGTTCGGTAATGTTGGTAAAATGGTCAAATGCAACAAATATTAAGGAATTAGCCATGTATATGAATAATTATTCCAGCTGCAATGGTTCTAGCATAATGCATACAACAAAATCACACAAAAGCAAACACAATTTTATTTATTTTAGTTTGAAGAAAAAGTAATAAATATTGTATTATGGAGCGGGTATGGATGCAGATCTTCACACTTATATAAGAATCAGGCCGATTATATAGTGTTTTATTCTTTTGTTAGTGAATTAGGTTACCGTAAGGTAATTGTGGTGCGATTTCTAAGTCAAAATAACAGCTGTGTCAACTACATGAACAATGAAATAGAGGTCCGTAATACACAATATAACCACTGGAATCCGCATTTTTGTATAGCCCCAACCCGTCCTGGTGGTGGACGTTCCCCTCATGGACGGTCTCCTCGTAGATGCGGACCTGTTGACCCCCACTCGGTTGAAACATCAAAAAGGTAGGAAGTTGTCTCCCTTGAAATCTTTTGAGTAAACTGACACGACACCATATTAACTGCCTGATCAAGCAAAATTATTATGTATTCTACCACACCCATGTTTTACCAAATAACATTATTACATGTATTAAAGAAGGAAGCCCATGTGAGATCTAATTCCAATAGATCCTACCTCACAACCAATCGGGTGGGATTATACGACGTCATAATTTTCTTCGCGTGTTCAGTTGAACTCGCCCAGAAGGGAATAGAATTGAAATGGATATCAAAATTTATCGTCTGTCTGTATCTTCTTGTTTACCCTTTTGCCGTACATCATGGAGCCAATTAAAGTGGAAGAACACTTTTTTCCGCGGAGATTTATTCAAAGTTGTTGATGTCATTAAACCTTTTTGAACGTATGTACAATAAAAGCAAAAAGTAACAGAAAGATGTGTGAAGTCAAAGATTAACAATCATATATTTATTCACAATAATAAATCATATACAAATTAAGTAAGGTTAATACAACAAATAAATGTGTGAAATATAGTCTTACTGTTCAATGATATACCGGTGTTTATTTTACAGTCCCTGTTGACGAGCACAAATCGCTCTTCTGTATAATGGTAATTCAACACTGCTCAGTTGTTCACAATCCCAGTAAGTGCCCAATATCCGACGGTTTAATAGCGTAAACGTTAATACACAGGAGTAAATAATCCAGCAGTCCGTAATTACAAGCAAAGATAACAGTATAACACCCACATAAAAAGCCAGTTTGAATTCCCTCCTGAATAATTGAGTGACGCTATTTATACTCTATTGGGCATTCCATATCATTCTACAAATCAAGAAGCTTCTAGAATACACAGCATTGTCGCATCATCTGACCTAGATACAATCCACAATAGCCTTCGAGAAAGCTCCAGACGGATGACCCACATAACAGTACGTAAACAAGCTTACGTTGTATTCGAGAAACATCCACAATGTCTAATAATAGACTACAATATCATGACACTCCCCCTCTTAAAAAAAGAAAGTTTCAAATGTGGAACTTTCTTGACAATTCAAAACATTATTGCAAAAATCTTGACAAACATATGTACATTATATGCGAGACAATCAGCAATCAAATTGTCCTTGCCCTTAATATGTCTGATTTCAATATTGTATTCTTGTAACACCAAACTCTATCTCAACAATCTTTGATTTTTGTTTTTCATCTTACTTATGAAAACAAGTGGATTGTGATCACTGAATACAGTAATTGGCAAGGATGAGGAAGTAACAAACATCAAAATGTTGTAAAGCCAATATCATTGCCAAACTTTCTTTCTCAATTGTAGAATAATTTCTCTGATGTTTGTCAAATTTACGTGAACAATAACATATGTATATCTTCTTGTAACAAAACGGCGCCAGCAGCAATATCACTAGCATCTACAGCCAGTTTAAAAGGTGAATCAAAGTGAGGTGCTGAAAGAACTGGCGCTCTTGAGTATGGCTTTCAGGTTTTCAAAAGCTGTTTCACATTCATCGGTCCAACAAAACTTGCCCTTTTCTTAAGAGTTGAGTTAAAGGCTCCGTAATATCTGAAAAATTTGGACAAAATTTTCTGTAGTAACCAGCCATACCCAAGAAACGCATCAGTTGTCTCTTACATGTTGGTCTTGGAAATAGCGAGATAGCACTAACCTTTGCATCTACAGGTTTTACCTGACCCTGACCTACAACATGACCCAAGAATGTCACACCTGCATGTCCAAATTCACTTTTTCCAAGGTTGACTGTCAGCTTGGCGTCCCTTAGTCTATTGAACAGTGCGCGAATTCTCTGTAGATGATCTTCCCATGTATTGCTGTAGACAATGACGTCATCAATGTAAGTCTCACATCCTTCCAAACTGGAAGTCACACGGTTTATGAGACTCTGGAACGTGGCCGGAGAATTTTTCATTCCAAATGGCATGAATTTGTACTGGAACAGACCGTCCAAAGTGACGAATGCTGATTTTCATCGGACGATCTGTCAGTGGAACTTGCCAAAATCCTTTCAGAAGATCAAACTTTGACACAAACTTGGCACTTCCCACTTTATCAATGCGTTGTATTCGAGAATCATCCACAATGTATAATAATAGACTACAATACCATGACAGGTGAAACGAGAAATAAACGGTTCACCTCCAAACAAAATACATCAGCTTATTCTACAAGTGTCTCTCTATATATTTCCGTCGTCAATTTAGTAAATTTGTGCAATTTTATACCTTTGCCGGGTGATTCAAAATCCAACGTAACTGTCCATTCATCCCGACACACAGAGATGATGGCTCGCTTCTTTCTCAATTCTGATTGGTCAGCTGATCAGTGTGTGACCTCTCTTGCCGGACGAGTGTCGCAACTGACCAATCAGAATCGAGAAAGAAGCGGGCCATCATTGCTGTGTGCAAGGGTCACGCTTGTATCATTGTGATCGTTACCCTACCCGAAATAAATGGAGGGATTGCATGCAGATTGCCTTCCGCATGCATTCCCTATGCCACCTATGTGTCATTAAGCGCTCCATGCCCTCATTTTGCAATCATGATGCTATCCAATCAATCATTCTTGACAGGATGAAGTGCTCCAAGCGCTCATTTTGCCATCATTATGCTATCCAACTGATCACTTTTGCCCAATTGTGTTAACCATGCGATCATTTATGTGATCTAAGTGATCATTTTCTTAAGGTCAAGCGATCCTTACATCTTCTTTTCAAAGTCCAAGTGATTAGACGAAAAACTTTCTAAGTCCAAGCAATCCTCCATGATCGGTTAAATGATCGCTTGGTGTCTTTCTCCAGACCAACAGATGGTTTTGATTTCATAGATCGTTAATCACCGATCTCCATGGAAACTCCGCCAAATATAAAGGGAAGATACTATCATATGACCAGATTTCAAATTTTAACCACCACCACCACCATTCAGTAGTAGTATTTTCTTTGGTTGTAGTTTTGGATGTTTCACATTGGATATAGCCTAATATGCTCTTGAAGAACACAACATGATATACTGGTGTAAAGTTTTTAGCTGGCAGAAACATGGAAAGAGAAGTTATTTGTAGTGAATTCTTTGATGTGAGGAATACACAATTTGCACAGTTCTTGGTCAGGACAGGGTCACACCACTCCAGAGACTGGATCACAGTGTATTTCCACATATTAAGATCTGATGGTAAGTCTTTCATTCTGTGAATTTCTCACTAGCTTGAAAGGTCATTTTACAGTTTGAAAAATTGCCATTATACAGTCTGGATGCATTCTGAATATATTTAAATTTTAGCATTTTTTACATGTATATGTATGTATAATTTAAGTATTCCCGCTTGCATTTATTAATGAATTCATTAATGATTAGCTTCAGGTCACTGATAAAGTAACATGTAGTTAATTGAAATATTTATGTCGGACCATTATTTTGTTGCAATCAGTAATCATTTTGCTCTAAATTCAGAAGGTTTGGACTACTGTATTAGCACAATTCATACAACCTTTACATGTACATCTGTCTAAGCTTACAGTGTACTTTGCATTTGCCCATTTAAAATGTCAGTCATTTGATTTATGTGATTGCTAGTGTACAAGAGCTTTTGAATGTATGCGTGCGGAGTGCATGCGGAATGCGTTCATACTGATCATTCAATTATTATTGCCATGCGATCATCATGGCTTCTGCATGCATTCAAGATGAGGAGCGCTTCTGATCATTATGCCTTCCAAGTGTGGAAGGCATAATGATCGCATAATATGTACAGCAACAGGAAACAAGCGATCACTCGAGTGCATGATCATGGAGGTTCCAATTTAATGCATGCGGATTGCAATCACACAAACGCTATAGGAATGCATACCGAACGCTAACTTTATCGGGTAGGGTATTGGCGTTTTAGCACGCCTCTACAGCTTTCATACTGTGGACTATCCAACCCGTGTCGATTTCAGGCATGCGACTTACAGGTGTTTCGTGTTTCCATTAATTGGCGGGCCAAAATTTGCTTCCATTAATTTGTCGGGTGTAGGGGTGTCAATCCAGTTTTAAAAACACGAGAATATCTTTCTTTTCGGGAAACATCTCCACATTGTGCCGTTTTCAGTATGGTAGAATATAAATAATCTCTTGTTTACTGTGGTAAAAACAACACAATACAATATGTTTAGGGGTCACCTCCAATTAATGGAGACACTTTCTCGATGCCTTCGAGATGGATCGAGAAATTTCTCGACTGAAACCGGGAGGGCCGAACCGGGACCCCTAGCGACGTCTCCCGGTTTGCTCCCGGTTCTATCTCGATCGACACGTTCTGGTTTTCGAGATGGGTATTAAATTAATCGGTAATCTCGAAGGGGGTCCCGGTTTCTATATGTCTGTGTTTTGTTGCCGTTAATTTGACCGTTTCTTGCTTCATAGGTGATCAGAATGTTGTGTGGGTACCATAATTTCGGGGCGCACGTCATATAGGAATATCGTGGCCCAAAATAGAATCCCGACAACGGATTATTTTGAAGAGTTTCCATGCTATTCAACGTTTAACCGATATTTTCATGTCCCGATGTTTCCTGAATCAATTTGAGAGAATACGTTTCATTTATCTATACAAATTATAAATATATAATTGAATGTTCTTATCTCACATCGATAATAATTGATTATATTTATCTGGCTAGTATCGTGCACGGAATAAATGACATATATCTAGTGGATAGGACCTGAATATTAATGATGTGGAAGCATGCCTTAATTATAATTTCTGTAAAATTATTTTGATCATTTCAGCCGAAAATGAAGGTTATGTTAAATGTTTGATCGGTGTATTAACTGTTTGTAATTTGTTTTATAATTTGGTATTATTCAATGCAGAGAACTATCTTGTGATATAGTTCAAATAAGGAGATTATATCAACACAGTTTTTTTCTGATATGAGGTTGCTTGGATGGGAGTAGTATATATACCGCATTTCGAGCCTCTGGTCGCAGTACAAAAATGTGGCGGTTTTGTGGCGGTGTGCGCAGGAGTGTTGTGCGCAGGTATGACGTCACTTCCGGTCTGGGTGAATGGGGCGTGACCTTGGGGGCATGTATTCCTCAGCGGTGATGCGGTCTGGCGGTGATGCGGTCTGCCTCCGCGGTCCGAAAGTAGTCCCAAATCCGTGGGTTTTCGTGAGAATGTTCGGCAATCTGTAGGGACCGCTATTGGACCGATTGGGTCAAGTGAGGTATCAATATGAAGCATACGTGAGGGAGTATCCAACGGGCTGGGTGTGACGTGGAACTGACGTCATTCTGCGCATACGCAGTAGAGAAAGGGTATGGAAATAGACGTTTTGGGGTCTAGGTGGGCCGCTAGTGGGCCGATTGGGTCGTATGAGGTATCCATGTGAAGCAGTCGTGAGGGAGCATCCACCTGGGCTAGTGTATCGTTCGTTGTCAACATTCTGCGCATGCACAGACAGGGAATTGTGGGAAAAGGGTACAGAAATAGACGTTTTGGGGTCTAGGTGGGCCACTAATGGGCCGGTTGGATCGAGTGAGGTATGAATGTGAAACATTCGTGAGGGAGCATCCACATGGACTAGTGTTTCGTCCGTTTTCAACATTCTGCGCATGCGCAGACGGAATTGTGGGAAAAGGGTGTGGAAATAGACGTTTTGGGGTCTAGGTGGGCCACTAATGGTCCGATGGAGTCGAGTGAGGTATCCATGTGAAGCATTCGTGAGGGAACATCCACCTGGACTAGTGTGTCGTTCGTTTTCGACGTTCTGCGCATGCGCAGAAAGGGAATTGTCGGAAAAGGGTATGGAAAAGACGTTTTGGGGTCTACGTGAGCCCCTAATGATCCGATGTTGTCGTATGAGGTCTTATGTTGAAGCTCTCGTGAGGGAGCATCCGGCTGGACTAGTTTGTCGTTCGTGTTCAACATTCTGCGCATGCGCAGACAGGGAATTTTGGGAAAAGGGTATGGAAATAGACGTTTTGGGGTCTACCTAGGCCCCTAATGGTCCGATGGAGTCGAGTGCGGTATTAATGTGATGCATATATGAAGGAGCATCCGACGGGGTGGATGTGACGTAAAACTGACGTCATTCTGCGCATGCGCAGTATACCAAGGATATGGAAATAGACATTTTGGCGCCGACATGGGTCACTATTGGTCCGATGGAGTCGTATGAGGTCTTATTTTGAAGCTCTCGTGAAGCAGCATCCGACTGGACTAATGGTTCGTCCGTGTTCAAGAGCCTGCGCATGCGCAGTCTGGTCGTAGTATAGAAAGCAAGCATTTTGGGGATGCGTGGGGGTGTGTTTGGGGTACTAACCCACTATGGGTCCATGGTTGTGGTTTGGTGGGTCTGCGCAAGTGTGTGACGTCACTTCCGGTTTCACTAAAACTACCTCCGAACCCAGAAGAGTTCCAATTTTCCCTTAGACATAGGGTCCGGATTTTCAACATCCTGGTTTTCCCCAGCCCGGCCCGGCCCGCCCCGACCGCAGCGCGCGCGGGTTATCCGGCCGCACGCCTGCGCGGCATCACCTTAAGTGCGCGGGTGAATTTCGGGTCAAAAGATTAAAGGTCACATCCAGGTCAAAAGGTCAAAGGTCTCCTTTTCGGCAGTGTTCGGCAACAATGTTGCGGCATCGATATACAGAGCTTGAACACAAAAAGGGGATTGTAAATTAACCGGGAAGGATGGGCAGTTCCATTTGGACGAATCAGCGGTCGATAAAGAGCCAATGAGCGATCGATAAAAGAACCAATGGACGGGTACTAGAATTTCTCTCACGTCTGCGCCTACATCCGGGTACTAGAATGCTTTCGCCTACGTCCGCGCCTGCATCCGGGTACTTCTATGTAGGTGTATAAAAGTAGGAATTTTTAGGGCATTGCTGCATTCATTGGCCTGCTTGACCTGACTAGCCTGAGCCTGCCTGACTAGCCTGAGTCTATCTGACGAGAGGAGCTACTTGCCTGAGCCTCACCAGCCTGAGCCTGCCTCACCGGAGCTATACCATGAGACGTGGAGAAGATTTTCCCGGGGATCCAGGAGCGCCTCCGGCGCTGTAATATTTGTTGTTGCTCTCTTTTGCACTATCACGGACTACACCCGTAGAGCTACGTCTAGGCGCGCATGTGTGACATGGTCTATAAAACACGTCCCTCTGTGCCTCGAACCTTCATTTCTACGGTCGCAGAGCCATGACGGAGAGCCAGCCCTATGCCACTCGCATTTTACAGCATGCGACCGTGGTTAATTCACTCACGGGTTACCGAGCAGTGGTTTGGTCCATGTTTGCAGATGGCGACGACAACGAGGGGCGACGCCCGATCCTGAAAGAGTTCACAGAAGCGGTCCTCGACAGAGTGCACTCGATGGAGAGGTGTGCTATCACTCACCACTACTGGACTATGACAGCCATCGTTGATGCCCGGGCTATGGACCACGAGCGCTCACGCCGGAACCAGCGACGGCTGGTTGGCCTAGTAATGGTCTGTGCCCTATTGACCCTGACGATGTGGCATTGACAGCGACAGAAAAAGAACGGCTCTTCAGAGCCTCCACAGATGCGCTTATGTGCAACCGATATATACGAGGGTCAGTCACAGTGTGCGTCATTCACCGATCGTCATTGGGTCAATCCTGTCACCGAGGGACCTGACCATAAATACGAAAGACAGACAGAGTGTGTGTCATTCACCGTTCGTCATTGGGTCAAGCATTTCACCAGTCCTACGAGCCATCCTTCCCCTTACACCCAGGGTGGGGGTACACGTCTTTGAAGATAGTCACCCTCGTGGAAGACCGTGGAGATGTTTGCTGGTCGCGCGCTGAGACCGTATCGAATACGGTTACGCTACACCGTGACGGCTGGACCAAATTTAAACGGGTGTTGAGTGGTGAGCTCGATGGAAACCTCATCCACATAGACAATGCCATCTACGTACACCGTGGACCCTTCTTCCCACGCCTGGGCCGTTACCAAAACCCTACGCGAGGCTTCACCCTAGACCCCGATCTGTGGACAGCCTTCGAGAAAGTGGTGCTATTGTGGACCAGCTGTTTACACCGGACGAGCTGTCAGCTGTTCAGTTGGAGTGGGCTCGTGCCCTGAGTGAAGCGGCGGCAGAACCCAATGAACAAATGTCTAGCAATGAAGCGGAGGCAGACCACGATGCCATTGATTATCCGGCTAGACTGTCAGTCCAGTGACATGACCACCCCATACTTTGAACTTTTTCTCCTTATAAATACGAGAGACAGTCAAATCTTGTACCATTCACGTACTGACCATGACGGAGCATATAATACGGACGTTTCTCAGCTTGACCCCCGAGGTTTTCCTGCACGCTTATGCGGATAAGGTCGATATCATGGAGGAGGTGAGAGACATCTGCGATGCGGACCCTACACAACCGTGCCCGGCTCGCATTCGTCTGTTTCGGGAGGGCTGGACCAAATTCAAACGGGTGTTATCTGGTGAACTGGACGGCGACCTCATTCACTTGTGTCACGATGTGTACATCCGACGCGGCCCCTTCTTTGCTCAACTGGCTCCGCTAGATGGGGGGTACAGTGTATTTTACCTTTCACCCTGTTCTATGGTCTGCGTTGGAAGATGCCGTGGCAGATGTGGATCAAGTGCTTATCAAGTGGTCATCAGACGAGTTCGACTGGTCATTCACCATGGACAATATGCTGGCAGAAGCCAACGAAGAAAATCAGAAAGAAACTCCGGCCCAAGATATACCCGTTATAAATAAACGACAGAGCCAGGGGCCATCATCATTTGTCACCATGAAGAGCTGGGAGAAGGTGGTGGATAACTTATACTACAGTCCCGACAGTCCGGCGGCCTATAGTGCATTGTCGGCTCTCTATCGAGCGGTCAAACCCCAGGGGATACAACGTGCCCAAGTCCGAGATTGGTTAAGAAAACAAGACACCTATACCTTACATCGAGCTGCCCGTCGCCATTTTCTACGGAACCGGGTCATCGTGGGAGGACTAGATGCCCAATGGCAAGCGGATTTGGTCGATATGAGCGCCTTTCCAAACACAACGATGGAAATCGGTATATCTTGACGTGCATCGATATCCTGTCGAAGTATGCGTGGGTGGTACCCATCAGGACGAAAACGGGGGCGAATCTCATAGCGGCGTTCAAGGACATCTTCAAGACCGGGCGCAAACCCATGTATTTGCAAACCGACGAAGGCACGGAATTCCTCGACAGAACGTTCCAACAGTTTCTGAAAGCCCAGAAGGTGTTGTTCTTCCATACGTACAACGAGACCAAGGCTTCCGTTGTGGAAGGGTTCAACAGGACATTCAAAGGCCGCATGTATAAATATTTCACCTATAAGAATACTAGGCGGTACATCGATGTTCTCCCGAAACTTGTGAGTGGTTACAATCGAGCCTATCACCGGAGTATAGAGAGAGCCCCCATTACCGTGACCCAACGCAATGAAGCCCAAGTCCGGCGTGTCTTGTACCCCAGGCGATCGCAGCGAACGCCGAAGAAGGTGTTCAAGGTCGGGGACCCTGTACGGATCAGTAAAGTCAAAGGTCAATTTGAGAAAAGTTACTTGCCCAACTGGAGCGATAAGCACTGATTAAACGGCGCCTACCCCGACAGCAGCGAGTCTATGAACTGGAAGATCTTCAAGGGGAACCGTTGCTAGGGACGTTTTACGAGACGGAATTGCAGCCTGTCGTAAAAACAAAGCAAGACTACTACACGGTGGAGCAGATTTTGAAAACGGAACGTCGCCGTAGCAAACTGTTTCATTTCGTCAAATGGCAAGGCTGGCCCAGTTCCTTCAATTCCTGGGTCGCTGCCAACCAGGTGAAACGACTATAAAGCCAGACACCACTGCCGTCATCCTTCATTCCACGTTCGACCACGGTGTTATTGACAAACAGCAGCTGTCTCTGAACACAGCGTCTCCCAAAACGCGCAGAGCGCAAGTGGGCTTTGTGGTGATATTGCTAACCCTGCTGAATGTGTTGTACGGAGGTGTGTTTTACGACGTAGCCTATGTCAGCACTGTACTTAACCAACTTAGAACTCCAGCTGTGAGTGGCAGTCGAACAAGTCTACAGATAGCACCAGTCACCTCCGTATCGAGCCCAGTCATCACCACCACCACCACATCACGTGTACAAGCCACATCGAGCTCCACACCAAGTATACAGTAAACACCTACACCAAGTACACCCACTACGTCTGAAACCCCACCGGATTTCATCACTCACGGTGAACAGACAACGACGACCGACGTTGTACCCACCACCACTCCAGTTCACTCGTACCAAATTTAAAAGAGCGGGTTACCACGACAGCGGATACACCTCCAACCATGGACCCTCGGTGGCAGCATCCCTTCACTTGCGTCATCGCAGGACCGACGGGCTCCGGCAAAACGCACTTCGTCAGGAAGCTCCTTCAACACGCCGACAGCATGATCACCCCATCCATTGCCCGAGTCGTGTGGTGTTACGGAGAATGGCAGGCAGCGTATGCAGCAATGCCCCACATCACGTTCGTGGAAGGCCTACCCAACCTGGCCGATTTGGAACCGGACACATTGGTGGTTCTGGATGATCCATGGCGGAGACGGATGCGCGGGTCACCCAACTCTTTACCAACATCGACGGCAGCCATCATCGACGGCTCAGCATCATCTACATTGTGCAGAATCTGTTCAGTAAAAACAAAGAACATGGGAACATCAGCTTAAATGCCCACTACCTGGTGGTCTTCAAAAACCCGAGAGATACCACTCAACTGCTGCACCTGGCGAGACAGATGTATCCCGGCCGCACACCGTTTGCGTTGGAAGCCTTTAAAGATGCCACAACCCCTCAGCACGGGTCTATGCTCTTCAACCTCAAGCAAGCCACCCCCGACCACCTTCAATAGTTTCAGTTTCAGTTTATTGCAAAGGAATCAGCAGATGCTGTTTTTCATCCGTGCAGATTATTTACAATATAACGGACCGGCATCTTTCCCGGAGAGATCCACCACGTGTACATGCAAAAATAATGTAAACACATCCACAGTGGCTCCCCCAGCTGGAGTGTGTGTGTTTGATGATGGGGATAATAAAAAGAATTAATACCACATCATGGTTGACTTTGTCTCTGTTCGATATTGAGGAGGTAGGTAGATAAAAAGAGCAGAGTTGTGGGTTCTGGCATTAGTTGTACATGATGTCTGCGCAAGTACGGAAGCACGCTCCGACGCTCCGTGTATTGAAGACGGCCCCACCCGAGTTGGTACGAACCATTGTACGCGGTGCGGACCCTGACCTTGTACGCTGTCTGTGCGAGATCGGGTACAACCTGTTAAAAGGCAACGTACCACTGACTCCGGCTCAGAACGCCAAGTTGACCAAGCATAAGACAGGTCTCCGAACCCTAGTCCAGAAGCGAGTCTCTCAAACACAAAAGAAAAAGATGTTACAGAAAGGCGGCTTTCTCGGGGCCATCTTAGCACCGTTGGCCGCTTCCGTGTTGGGTCCAGTATTGGGTGGACTCTTCGGCCGACAATGAACCACACGAAAAAAATGGTCCTCGTCGAACCACGGCTCCTTAAAAACCCCCAATCGCCCTACCCTGTCCCACCTACGGTGAAGACCATAAACACCCTCGATGAAGAGATGGGGTGAAAGCAATCGGCGAACAAGCGGTACGCAGTGGACTGCAAGTCGCCAGTGATGTCTTGGGGGGTACGGCACCCAAAGAAGCCTTGAAACGGCGGGCCAAAGAAGCAGGAGGCGTCTTGGTGGCCAAAGTACAACGCACCGTAGGGAATAAAAGACCTGCACCACCGAGACCACGCACCAGTCGACGACCGACCCAGCAACGACGCACATCGAAGACCCAGGATATCTTTTCTTAAACAAGTCCTTAATTCATGCAGAGTCCTGCCCCTCCACCAACAGTGAATTTGATTTGTGGACCGTGCCGCCCACACAGACCAGTGCCGAACAAGGATTATGGGTGGAGCATCTCCCGCTCTCCAGCATCAACGAAACAGGACCCATCGAGTTCACCATCAGTAATAAGGATACGGCCTATGTGGATTTAGCCCATACATATTTGTATGTGAAAGCCAAGGTCGTCAATGGGGATGGCTCCAGAATCGTCCACTAAGCAACGGTGGGCCCGACGAATCTCTGGCTGCACTCTATGTGTCAACAGGTGGATATATTTCGCAGCGACAAACTCATCAGTGACTCGACCAACACGTACCACTATCGAGCCTACATCGAGAAGCTGTTGTCGTATGGACGAGAGGCTAAAAAATCTCAGCTGACAGCCGCTTTATTCTACCAGGACACAGCCGAGCACATGGGCGTAGAGAACGACAATGCGGGATATAACAAACGGAAGGCTTTGACCGCGAACGGCGTCTCGGTGGATCTCATGGGTCGACTGCACGCAGACATGTTCATGCAAGACCGGTACCTCTTGAACAAGATCCCCATCAAAATCCGACTGATACGGGCGCCTCCGACCTTCGCCTTGATGGCCACTAACGTAGAGGGGCATGCTGCTGACTATAAGATTGTCATCCAAGACGCAGTCCTGTATGTCCGAAAAGTGAAACCGAATCCAGCCGTTCAATTGGGACACCTCAAAGGCTTGGAAACAAAACCAGCCCAGTACCCTATCCGGCGTGTGCAAACCAAAGTGTTCTGTGTGTCGGCTGGAAATATGAGCGCCAACAAAGAAAACTTGTTCCTGGGGGAACTACCCAAGCGATTGATCCTGGCCTGTGTGGAGAATACCAGTTTCAGCGGAGCCTACCCAGAGAACCCGTTTGACTTTAAACATTTCGGCATCAATTTTGTGGCCCTGCATGTGGACGGACAACAGGTCCCAGCTACGGCCTTAACACCGAACTTTGGGCGCGCGAATTTCATTCGAGCCTATCAGAGCCTGTTTACAGCCACCGGTCAAATCAACCAGGACGAAGGGAATATGATCAGTCGGGAGGACAACGCGAACGGATACACGTTGTTCTGTTTCGATCTGACCCCCACCTTAGAGAACGACCATCAGCTGGCCCTCGCCAAGCAAGGCAATTTACGGTTGGAAATCCACTTTGCACGAGCCTTCCGGAGCACCGTCAATGTGATCTGCAACGCCGAGTTTGACAACATCATTCAAGTGGACAAGGCGCGCAACGTTCTGTGTGACTTTGCCACCTAACATGGATACAGACCAGATAACCACCGTGCTGGAGAATGACCCAGAGACACGTATGGTCTTTCAAGGGGTGTTCGCCCGAGATGTGTTCCCATTAGACCGTGTGTATCCTGCTGCTTACGTTCTCAACATGGACCCGATGGATCGGCCCGGTGAACATTGGGTGGCCGTGTACTTGACAGAACAGCAGGGCGAATACTTTGACCGTACGGCCTGCCACCCCTCCATCCCGATTTAACAGACTTTATGGATCAAGGCACAGAGACGTGGTGTTGGAACAGTCAAACGTTGAAAAGCCTGACCAGTAGCGTGTGCGGACAATATTGCTTGTTTTACCTGTACCATCGATGCCGGGGAAGAACTTTATCTACCATCGTACAGATGTTTGACGAGTACTCCAAGGCCGAGGACCGCGATGTACTCGTATATGACTGGGCTGCCCATCATTTCAATGTACAAGCCCCGTTCTGGGCTTAAGTTCTTTCAACGTACAAGGCCCTTGTTCTGGGCTTAAGTTCTTTCACGAAAAGCCCCCTGTTCTTGGCTTAAGCTCTATCAATTTCAATGTACAAGCCCCCTGTTCTGGGCTTCAGTTTTCACGTGGTTGTTCTCACGTTGTTGTTGTTACTGAATAAAAAACAAAATGAGATCTCACCAAAACAAATCCCTGTCTTGTGTGTTTTCTATATGAGCATAATGCATGAAGGCTATAACAGACATGTGGGGATTCGGTGAAACTGGCTTTGAACACCGTGGAGAAAGTAGCCAATCAGCGGCCTAGGATAATCCGAAATTCACCCGTGCACTTCCGGTGATGCCGCGCAGGCGTGCGGCCAGATAACCTGCGCGCGCTGCGACCGGGCCGGGCCGGGCCGGGGAAAATCCGGACCCTACGTCTAAGGGAAAATTGGAACTCTTCTGGATTCGGAGATAGTTTTAGTGAACCGGAAGTGACGTCACACACTTGCGCAGACCCACCAAACCACAACCATGGACCCATAGTGGGTTAGTACCCCAAACACAACCCTACGCATCCTCAAAATGCCTGCTTTCTATACTACGACCAGACTGCGCATGCGCAGACTCTTGAACACGGATGAACCATTAGTCCAGTCGGATGCTGCTTCACGAGAGCTTCAAAATAAGACCTCATACGACTCCATCGGACCAAGTGACCCATGTCGGCGCCAAAATGTCTGTTTCCATGTTCTTGGTATACTGCGCATGCGCAGAATGACGTCAGTTTTACGTCACATCCACCCCGTCGGATGCTCCTTCATATATGCTTCACATTGATACCTCACTCGACTCTATCGGACCATTAGGGGCCTACCTAGACCCCAAAACGTCTATTTCCGTACCCTTTTCCCACAATTCCCTGTCTGCGCATGCGCAGAATGTTGGCAACGAACGATACACTAGCCTAGGTGGATGCTCCCTCACGACTTTCACATGGATACCTCGTACGACCCAATCGGCCCACTCGTGGCCCACCTAGACCCCAAAACGTCTATTTCCATAGCCTTTCTCTACTGCGCATGCGCAGAATGACGTCAGTTCTACGTCTCACCCAGCCCGTTGGATACTCCCTCACGTGTGCTTCGTATTGATACCTCATTCGACCCAATCGGTCCAATAGCGGTCCCTACAGATTGCCGAACATTCTCACGAAAACCCACGGATTTGGGACTACTTTCGGACCGCGGAGGCAGACCGCATTACCGCCAGACCGCATCACCGCGGAGGAATACATGCCCCAAGGTCACGCCCCATTCACCCAGACCGGAAGTGACGTCATACTTGCGCACAACACTCCTGCGCACACCGCCACAGAACCGCCACATTTTTTTCTGCGCATGCGCAGTGAGGCGCCAGAGGTACGAAATGCGGTATATATACTAATGATGGGGTTAGCGGAAATACTGAAAATCGGAACTAGAGGTGAGTCGGTCTGAAAAATCTTCGGCTTGAAACAACGGGAGCTAATTTCTGTGATATAAGCTTAAGAGGTAGTGGTTAGCGGAAATACTGACAATCGAAATTAGAGGTATTTATAATTTACACCACGATCAGGCTGATAAATCTTCGGCTTGAACCAACAGGGGCTAATTTCTTTAAAAGAAAAAGAAAACGAAACAATCCTTTTTGCGGGCTTGATAATATACTCGCGTTCCATTATTTATTGCTGATATGATGTGTTGAGAAATTTTAGCAAAAAACCTAATCAATAATATGAAAATATTGCCTTGGTGTGAGGGGAATATGCAGTTTTGTTGCCCCGAGGATGTGCATATTGCCCGAGCCGCAGGCGAGGGCAATATGCACAGCCGAGGGGCAACAAAACTGTATATTCCCCTCACAGCAAGGCAATAATTTCATTATTATATTTATCAAATTAATTCTGTGCTAATCTATTATCCCTCGAGCAAAATATTGTTTTATGTTTTATTATGCCAGAGCGCAATCCTTCTGCGTTCGTTGTTTTCAGCAAGTCGTAACATAATTTATCATGCACGAGATTTCATTGATTCGGAGCTGCTTCACTACTATCGTGTAAATCTGGCAACGCACGTATGTTCGAAGGCGCTTGTTAGTTACTCCAATAATGTGCTTGGGTACGGTTCAACTTACAATTAGATGGGGGGGGAGGAATATTTATTTCTGCTGTTTTCTGCAGTTAAACTCAGCTCGACGAGCTACTCCGTGATCGTACCGTATCGTATCGTATCGTTTGCAGAGCAAGCGAGAGAACGGGGCGACCGCTGTTGTAATTATCTCCCTTTGGTGTATATTCCATGGGGGGGTGGAATATGCAGTTTCAGCGGGCAATATGCACCCACGTGACCGGAGAATATGCAGTTTTATCTCATTACAAATTATATAGGGAAACACTCTAATAAATATAATAATAGTAATTATCTCCCAATTCAGAGTGCAACCTCTCTTTAGACCAACGATCACATATCATTTTGCTATCGGCTATATAGCGTGGTGTCTGAAGGGAATGCTCAAACACTTCGACCGAAAGTTTATATTTATATTCCCCGGTTTCCAATAAATTACCAGCCACTCATGTGGCCTTCAACGCCACTGTATATTTGAATACCTGGAAAATCTGACGAGCGTGGTACTATAATTTTCAAGTCAAGATTTAAATATATATTTCAATAAAGATCTATAAAGATAACAGGTAGATAAATTGTGCTGTCAGAGCAAGTACATGTATATGCGACAACAGATATGAAATGATACTGTTCACTTCTATTATTTTTCGTCTATCTATAGATAAAAGTCTGTCAGTAGTATACAAAGAGTATACTTGATCTACTTTCGAGGCCGGTCACATGGCCGGAAGTGGAGGTCAAGTGCATTATAACCCATGATGCAACACCAAAGGTCAATCAGCGTGAGTGTGCGCAGATGTTCGCTGTATATTGAGAGCATCAAAGCGCCTATATTGAGAGCATCAAATCGCCTATATTGAGAGCATCAAAGCGCCTATATTCGTGGGGATGTATTGTGATGCGGTCTGGCGGTCGCGGGAAGAAGCCTCCGCGGACAGAAAGTAGTCCCCACACTTCAAATACGTTGCATGGACCGATTGGGTCGAGTGAGGTGTCAAAGTGAAGCACTCCTCCAGGGCGATCAAGTCATGGGTGGGTGCATTTAAATTTAGAATTTGTTCCCGAAAATATAAAAAGCGGAACACGGACTTTACCCCTAAAATAGGGGAAAACCCCTATCAACCATATCCAAAAGGGCTAATATCGGTATCCGCGCTTATCGGGGCCTGCCTATCAAGTCATGGGTGGGTGCATGTAAAAGTTTCTCCAGAAACAAAATATAAAAAGTGGAACACGGACTTTACCCCTACAATAGGGGAAAACCCCTACCAACCATATCCAAAAAGGCTAATATGGGACCCCGGGCTTATCGGGGTCTGCTGAGAGAGGTAGGGTGGGTGTATGTGGAATTCGGATTTGTCCCCGAAAATATAAAAAGCGGAACACTGACTTTATCTCTACAATAGGGGAAATCCCCTATCAACCATATCCAAAAGGGCTAATATCTGTCTCCGGCTTATCGGGGTCTGCTGAGAGAGGTAGGGTGGGTGCATGTAAATTGAGGGTTTGTTCCCGAAAATATAAAAAGCGGAACACGGACTTTACTGAACCTTTTCCACATCCGGGACCTCTTCAACCTCAGGGTATTCCCCACTTGGTTTTCCCCGTCGTTCTGCGTGTTTTGGCAACACACTTGCTTTTATAGACAGTAACGCTTAGCTTAACGCTTCAACGCTCTGGTGAACTAGCTCAGAAGCTCAACTGCTTTGCTTTGACACCTCACACGACGCATTCGGACCAAGAATGGTCCATCTCAATCGCTCAAACACGGGTGCATCAGTTATGTGTGTTATGTGCGCCTGCGTACGATAACGTGACTTCCGAGCAGCGCACGGGCCAAAGGTCACTTCCGGTCACGTGGTCAAAGGTCACTTCCGGTCACGTGACCGGAAGTGCACTCAAGAGTTCAAAGGTTAATCGTCCTCCAAACCCCTTTATCGCTCGTTAAGGCGCTGAGACGGGCGTTAAGGCGTAAAGATAGGGCGTTAAGGCATTGAGACGGGCGTTAAGGCGTTTAGACGGGTGTTAAGGCCTAACGACGGGCGTTCACGGGCGTTGAGACGGGCGTTAAGGCGTAACGATGGACGTTGAGGCGAGGCGTGAAGACGGGCGTTGAGACGGGCGTTGAGGCGTAACGACGGGCGTTGAGACGGGCGTTAAGACGTAACGACGGACGTTGACGGGCGTCACTGCATTTCGATGTATTCATGGCAATTCCATGAAAATCAGAGCTTCTGAGCTAGTTCACCAGGGCGTTGAAGTGTTAAGCTAAGAGTTGACGGGCGTTACTGTCTATAAAAACAAGTAGATTGCCAAAACACGCAGAACGACGGGGAAAACCCAGTGGGAAGTACCCGGATGTTAAAGAGGTCCCAGATGTTGAAAAGGTCCAGTAAAGTCCGTGTTCCGCTTTTTATATTTTCGGGGACAAATCCAAATTTCACATACACCCACCCTACCTCTCTCAGCAGACCCCGATAAGCCGGACACTGATATTAGCCCTTTTGGATATGGTTGATAGGGGTTTTCACCTATTGTAGAGGTAAAGTCCGTGTTCCGCTTTTTATATTTTCGGGGACAAATCCGAATTTCACATACACCCACCCTACCTCTCTCATCAGACCCCGATAAGCCCGGAGACCGATATTAGCGCTGGTTTTCACCTATCGTAGGGGTAAAGTCCGTGTTCCGCTTTTTATATTTTCGGGGACAAATCCGAATTTCACATACACCCACCCTACCTCTCTCATCAGACCTCGATAAGCCCGGAGACCGATATTATCCCTTTCGGATATAGTTGATAGGGGTTTCCCCCTATTGTAGGGATAAAGTTCGTGTTCCGCTTTTTGGGTCATTATAGTCTATATGCAGAAAGGTCTGAGGTTATAAATGAGGCTCCCAATGATGGTATGCTCTATAACTTTGTCACAATTTGTGTCTCTGAGCTCCAAGAAATAGTTCCCTTTTCATCCTTTGAAAAGTAACTTTGGCATTACTTTTGCCGTCATCAAATATATGTAATAGTGTTTTTATGTGAATGGAATCATTATCTGAACTATTCATGCGTTCATCTTGTGAAATAGTAGATATTTTGGTTCAAAGTGAAAATGGCCAGGTTGAGGAGTATGGTGAGGGTTGCTATGGTACTATATTAGGGGTAAATTTATTCATTTGCCATTGCTATACCCATATATACGAATGTATTATTTGGCGGATGTAAATGCATACTTTTGGCAGAAAAAAAAATATCAGTATGCATTATTCATATTTGTGTTCCCGGATCATTTATCCGAAAACTCCAGTGTGAGAAAAAAAAATATAAAAAAAAAAATGGATGCCAAACTAACAGATAATGACAAAATTATAGTTGTATATATTTGTCTTTTGTTCATAAACATTCCATGAAAATATGCGATAAACTGGTAGATTTCTCAGCCAGAATGAGATCATGGTTTTGAAACTGCTGATGGCACTTGGAATAACCCTTACTGTCCAGAAGTGTCACACTTCATGTGAAGTGTGCCTAGAAGTGCCTCTGAAGAGTACACTGAAAGGGCACTTCAACAATGGAGAAAAATACTGGCACACTTCAAAGGTACTTCATTAGAAAAAGGCAGTAGCCAAGGGACTCCTCAAAGACACTTCATGGGCTTTGTCAATTTCATAACAAAAAATGAGGGACTTCAGAGACACTTCTGAGACTTGGTTTTTGTTCGGCATAATCCAAGGTACTCCTCAAAGACACTTCATGGGCTTTGTCAGTTCTTCAGCAAAACTCGAGGGACTTCAGGGACACTTCTGAGACTTAGTTATTGTTCGGCATAATCTGAGGTACTCCTCAAAGACACTTCTTGGACTTTGTCAGTTTTATAGCATATCTTGAGGGACTTCCCCTTACAAAAAATATCTTATAGGAGCCTATAAGATTTTGAAAACTCCTATAAGATTCTAAAAAATCCTATAAGATTCTGAAAAATCCTATAAGATTCTGAAAAAAATCATATGAGATTAAAAAAATTCTATAAGATTCTAAAAAATCCTATAAGATTCTGAAAATCCTGAAAAATGATATAAGATTCTAAAAAAATCCTGTAAGATTCTGAAAAATCAATAGGATTTCTAGATTATTGGAATTTCCCCACAAACTGTTACAGTAACATAACATTATAAATTAGAGCTACATGTATACAAGTTTCAATGATATTAATTAGCTCTGGGAATATCCCAGCTTAAAGTTGGCTGATTTGATTTCACTCAGTGACATCAAATCTCATTTCAATGAAACCACTAAACATCAGATTTGTACTTCACAGTTCAAAATAGCTGCAACTGTGTAAAATATTCACATGTGGTTACTGACATATTACTCAGAACTGTGAACACTTTTTGGGGTCTTTTAAAGTGATCAGTACCATGGGTTTCTATTTGAATAAAATAAAGATATTAATAATATCAGTCTCTCACAGTGTTGCTTGTTGCTGACATTATGTTATGTTAGAACTGATTCTTCTAAAAATATTTTCCCATTTTGTCCAATTTTACTATAAAATTATGGATTTGGAATGATTCTAAAATCTGAATTCAACAAGATTTCTTATCTAATATGATACTGTTTTGGTAACACTAATATGGCCGCCGTCAGCCATATTGGATTATAAGCAGTTGGATCTTAGATTTTCTTGTCCGGACAATAACTCGTGAACGATTTAACCGATCAACTTCAAACTTGGGTGTGCCTTGACATTGGTGAGAGGACGGTTGGGATTGTTTTTCAGCAATGTGCATAATCTAATATGGCCGCCGTCAGCCATATTGGATTATAAGCAGTTGGATCTTGTCCGGACAATAACTCGAGAACGATTCAACCGATCTACTTCATATATGGGGAGTGCCTTGACATTGTTGAGAGGAGGATTAGGATTGTTTTTCAAGGACGTGCTTAATCCAATATGGCCACCATCAGCCATATTGGATTTCATTGGATTTTAAGCAGTTTGATCTTGTCCGGACAATAACTGAAGTACGATTCAACTGATCTACTTCAAACTTGGGAGTGCCTTGACATCGGTGGGAAGACGGTTGGAATTGTTTTTTTCAGCAATGTGCATAATCCAATATGGCCGCCGTCAGCCATATTGGATTATAAGCAGTTGGATCTTAGATTTTCTTGTCCGGACAATAACTCGTGGACGATTTAACCGATCAACTTCAAACTTGGGTTGTGCCTTGACATTGGTGAGAGGACGGTTGGGATTGTTTTTCAGCAATGTGCGTAATCTAATATGGCCGCCGTCAGACATATTGGATTATAAGCATTTGTATCTTGTCCGGACAATAACTCGAGAATGATTCAACCGATCTACTTCATATATGGGGAGTGCCTTGACATTGTTGAGAGGAGGATTAGGATTGTTTTTCAAGGACGCGTTAATCCAATATGGCCACCATCAGCCATATTGGATTTCATTGGATTTTAAGTAGTTTGATCTTGTCCGGACAATAACTGGAGTACGATTCAACTGATCTATTTCAAACTTGGGGAGTGCCTTGACATCGGTGAGAGGACAGTTGGGATTGTTTTTCAGCAATGTGCATAATCCAATATGGCTGCCGTCAGCCATATTGGATTATAAACAGGTGGATCTTAGATTTTCTTGTCCGGACAATAACTCGTGAACGATTTAACCGATCGACTTCAAACTTGGGGTGTGCCTTGACATTTGTGAGAGGACGGTTGGGATTGTTTTTCAGCAATGTGCGTGATCTAATATGGCCGCCGTCAGCCATATTGGATTATAAGCAGTTGGATCTTGTCCGGACAATAACTCGAGAACGATTCAACCGATTTAGTTCATACCTAGGGAGTTCCTTGACATTGCTGAGAGGAGGATTAGGATTGTTTTTCAAGGACGTGCTTAATCCAATATGGCCACCATCAGCCATACTGGATTTTCTTGGATTTTAAGCAGTTTGATCTTGTCCGGACAATAGCTGGAGTACGATTAACTGATCTACTTCAAACTTGGGGAGACCCTTGACCTTGGTGAGATCCCGGTTAGGATTGTGTTTCATGAACGAGCATAATCCAATTTGGCTGCCATCTACCAGCAATATTGGATTATGTTACATTTTAAGCAGTTGCATCTTGTCTGGACAACAGCTCTAGAATAATTCAACTGATCGACTTCAAACTTGCAGTTTGGCTTGACATCGGTGAGAGGACAGTTGTCATTGCTTTTCAGTTACCTGTGTAATCCAAGATGGCCACCATCAGTCATCTTAGATTTTCAGCATGTAGATCTTGTCTGGGCAATAACTCTAGAACGATTCAACCAATCTACTTCAAACTTGGGGAGTGCATGGACATTGGTGAGAGGACAGTTGGTATTATGTTTTATGGATGTGCATTATCCAATATGGGTGCCATCAGCTGTATTAGATTATGTTAAGCTCATCAGCGATATGTCCATTTTCAAATCATACTCTTCATCAATGATATGAGATATCATCGACCAAAAAAAATCGACCATAGAGGTCCATGGCACCCGCAGCAGCAGCGCCAGTTATGGTGGATGTAATCCACCATAACTGGTGCTGCTAGCGGGGAACATGGACCTCTATGGTCGATTTTTAATATAACAGAGATCTTTATCAGTTTCTGTATTATTTCTGTATGTGTGTGAGATGGCATTTGACAACTCTGTACCATACAATTTTACAATAACAACGCTGCCAAAAGTTCTCGGTGACCTGTCCATTTAGGCCTTGGTCTCCCAGTCTCCACGTGAATCTTTCTGATGTGTGACTTTCTCATTCAGTTGTCGTAACGTGTTTCAATATCAGACGCATAACTATAAAATTTGGATAGCAAAATCGTTCTCACACAAAAAAAAAGTGTTGTGTTGTTAATTATCTGCTAGGGAAAGTTTGAATATCTCCAAATTGGCAAATGATAGAGCTGAAACTTCATATATTACAATTCAGGCTGTTTGATTCATTATCATGCAACACCAACCAATATTTGAATAAAAATAACAGTTTAAACAAGTTTGTGAACTTTTGTCAATTTCTGGTACACAAGATCTCACTTTTTGACAAAAATTCTCAAAATTACTTTTCAATAGAATATTAGAACTATCGGCTAGCCCGAAAACATCGGCAAAGGAGTCTATTTTTTGGTGGTTGTTGCTGAATCGAACTCCTTAGCCCGAATGAGTGATAGGGCCCGAAATGGAAAGAACTAAATAAGACATCAGTCGCTCGAGATCTTTACCTGCACACGGCGTGGGGAATTGAGACAGAGGCATGAAAAGCATTTTATCGAATACATAATATGATTTGGCATCTCCAGCACTATGACAACCACCTAATGACTCCTTTAATTAGATGGAATCTGCCTTCAAACACGGATTTTGTCAACAAAACTGTTGTGTTTCTTTCTCCACAGTTGACAGGGACATGCGCAGAATGTGGTTGACCTTTTTGTTCAGGTCATCAGAAATAGATCCTTGCCGGTTATAAACCAATAGCGACGTGTGTTTATTCACGTGATTAGAAAGGTCAGCAGATAAAGACAGCGTAGGTCATATTCTTACAACATGTCGGGAAGGCGCCAAAACGGGGAAATCAGTCAATGTTTTTTCTCCTTATTTTCGTCAGCGAAAGATTGCGAAAAGGCTAGATTGCGAATATCCAGATTGGACAAAAAGTTTTTTCCACGTTAACTATATGAAAAGATGATAAGATCAATAATATTTGGCAGAATTTGATACCTTGGAAATTAATTGGGCAAAATTTCCCCTCCCCTGGCATTTCTAAGTTCATACATTTGGATGACCCCTTACTCTGCCATGCAGGTTTAGCTGAGTCAATAGGACATGAAATCAGTCATCACCGAAATGCTTCATCTGGTGCCAGTTCCATCCTCATATGCTCTCGGATTGCATCATTTGATGGGTCCATCCCCCCCCCCCTTTCAAACGCAAGAGTTGGACCCTATAACTTTTGTGAGTGACACTGCAGCTTCATTTCTTAAGAAAACAACTGCAATATCTTTTTAATTTGACATTTTACCTTAAACAAACTATGTTTCTGTGGATTCATACTATGAACCATTTTATTGCGAATATTTGCATTTGAAAACTTCCTTCCACCAACATTTGGGAGAAATCCTTGCATGGTCAATGTCTGTTCACCCGGCACGATCTATTAAAGAGGCATCACAACATCAGAATGAAAAGAAAAATAAATAAAAATGAATGAAAATTTTGCAGTCATAGTCAAGGCTTGCAAAATATTTAAGTTAAATAATGCATAGAAACTAGTTTTATTTGTGAGTCCTGTCATTGGAAGACCATCATTTTAAAGCAACTGAAGATTTGTGTATATAAGGCAGAATCCTTCAAAGCCTTAAGGCTCTAGTTATATTTTTTTTCTGGAGAAACTTTTACATGCACCCACCCATGACTTGATAGGCAGGCCCCGATAAGCACGGAGACCGATATTAGCCCTTGGATATGGTTGGTAGGGGTTTTCCCCTATTTTAGGGGTAAAGTCCGTGTTCCTCTTTTTATATATATATTTTTTTTGAGAAACTTTTACATGCACCCACCCATGACTTGATAGACAGGCCCCGATAAGCCCAGGGGACCGATATTAGCCCTTTTGGACATGGTTGATAGGGGTTTTCCCCTATTGTAAGGGTAAACTCCGTGTTCCGCTTTTTGTCTGTGGTCCGTCGTCCGTCCGTCCGTAAACAATTCTTGTTATCGCGATTTCTCAGGAACTACTACATGGATCTTTCTCAAATTTGGTACACAGGTTCCCCTTGGGGTCTAGTTGTGCAAGATACCTTTTCTGGTCCGATTCGAAAATCCAATATGGCCACCAGGCAGTCATCTTGGATTTCCCCATGAAACCTTATCGCGATTTCTCAGGAACTACGGCATGGATCTTTATCAAATTTGGTACACAGGTTCCACTTGGGGTCTAGTTGTGCAAGATAGCTTTTCTGGTTCGATTCGAAAATCCAATATGTCCACAAGGCAGCCATCTTGGATTTCCCCATGAAAACTTGTTCTTGCGATTTCTCAGGAACTACATGTACTGCATGGATCTTTCTCAAATTTGGTACACAGGTTCCCCTTGGGGTCTAGTTGTGCAAGATACCTTTTCTGGGCCGATTCGAAAATCCAATATGGCCACCAGGCAGCCATCTTGGATTTCCCCATGAAACATTTTTATCGTCTTTTCTCAGGAAGTTCTGCATGGGTCCGTCAACGCACCCATGACTTGATAGACAGGCCCCGATAAGCACGGAGACCGATATTAGCCCTTTTGGATATGGTTGGTAAGGGTTTTTCCCTATTGTAGGGGTAAAGTCCGTGTTCCGCTTTTTATATATATTTTTTTTGAGAAACTTTTACATGCACCCACCCATGACTTGATAGACAGGCCCCGATAAGCCCAGGGGACCGATATTAGCATTTTTGGACAGGGTTGATAGGGGTTTTCCCCTAGTTTAAGGGTAAAGTCTGTGTTCCGCTTTTTAGCCCACCATCACCAGATCGTGGGCTGTTCAAATTACTTTTGTCTGTGATCCGTCGTCCGTCCGTCCGTCCGTCAGTCGAGGCGTCCGTCCGTCCGTAAACAATTCTTGTTATCGTGATTTCTCAGGAACTACTGCATGGATCTTTCTCAAATTTGGTACACAGGTTCCCCTTGGGGTCTAGTTGTGCAAGATACCTTTTCTGGTCCGTTTCGAAAATCCAATATGGCCACCAGGCAGCCATCTTGGATTTCCCCATGAAACTTTGTTATCGCGATTTCTCAGGAACTACTGTATGGATCTTTCTCAAATTTGGTACACATGTTCCCCTTGGGGTCTAGTTGTGCAAGATACCTTTTCTGGTCCGATTCGAAAATCCAATATGGCCACCAGGCAGCCATCTTGGATTTCCCCATGAAACCTTGTTATCGCGATTTCTCAGGAACTACTACATGGATCTTTATCAAATTTGGTACACAGGTTCCCCTTGGGGTCTAGTTGTGCAAGATAGCTTTTCTGGTCCGATTCGAAAATCCAGTATGGCCACCAGGCAGCCATCTTGAATTTCCCCATGAAAATTTGTTATCGTCATTTCTCAGGAAGTACTGCATGGATCTTTCTCAAATTTGGTACACAGGTTCCCCTTAGGGTCTAGTTGTACAAGATATCTTTTTCTGGTCCGATTCGAAAATCCAATATGGCCACAAGGCAGCCATTTTGGATTTCCCCATGAACACTTGTTATCGCGATTTCTCAGGAAGAACTGAATGGATCTATCTCAAATGTGGTACACAGGTTCCCCTTAGGGTCTAGTTGTGCAAGATACCTTTTTCGGTCCGAATCGAAATTCCAATATGGCCACCTGGCGGCCATCTTAGAATTCCCCATGAAACTTTATCGTGATATCTCAGGAAGTACTGCCTGGATCTTTCTCAAATTTGGTACACAGGTTCCCCTTGGGGTCTAGTTGTGCAAGATACCTTTTCTGGGCCGATTCGAAAATCCAATATGGCCACCAGGCAGCCATCTTGGATTTCCCCATGAAACATTTTTATCGTCTTTTCTCAGGAAGTTCTGCATGGGTCTTTCTCAAATTTGGTACACAGGTTCCCCTTCGGGTCTAGTTGTGCAAGATGCCTTTTCTGGTCTGATTCGAAAATCCAATATGGCCACCAGGCAGCCATCTTGGATTTCCCCATTAAACTTTGTTATCGTCATTTTTCAGGAAGTACTGCATGGATCTTTCTCAAATTTGGTACACAGGTTCCCCTTGGGGTCTAGTTGTACAAGATATCTTTTTCGGTCCAAATCGACCATCGAATATGGCCACAAGACAGTCATCTTGGATTTCCCCAAGGAACCTTGTTATCACGATTTCTCAGGAACTACTGCATGGATCTTTCTCAAATTTGGTACACAAATTCCCCTTGGGGTCTAGTTGTGCAAGATACTTTTCAACCTTTTCAACATCCGGGACCTCTTCAACCTCAGGGTACTTCCCACTGGGTTTTTCCAGGTGGTTCTGCGTGTTTTGGCAACACACTTGCTTTTATAGACAGTAACGCCCGTCAACGCTTAGCTTAACGCTTCAACGCTCTGGTGAACTAGCTCAGAAGCTCAATTGCTTTACTTTGACACCTCACACGACGCATTCGGACCAAGAATGGTCCATCTCAATCGCTCAAACACGGGTGCACCAGGTATGTGTGTTATGTGCGCCTGCGTACGATAACGTCACTCCCGAGCAGCGCACGGGTCAAAGGTCACTTCCAGTCACGTGGGCAAAGGTCACTTCCGGTCACGTGACCGGAAGTGCACTCAAGAGTTCAAAGGTTAATCGTCCTCCAAACCCCTTTATCGCTCGTTAAGGCGCTGAGACGGGCGTTAAGGCGTAAAGATAGGGCGTTAAGGCATTGAGACGGGCGTTAAGGCGTAACGACGGGCGTTGATGAGCGTTGAGGCGTAAAGACGGCCGTTGAGGCGTAACGGCGGGCGTTGAGACTGGCGTTAAGACGTAATGACGGACGTTGACGGGCGTCACTGCATTTCGATGTATTCATGGCAATTCCATGAAAATCAGAGCTTCTGAGCTAGTTCACCAGGGCGTTGAAGTGTTAAGCTAAGAGTTGACGGGCGTTACTGTTTATAAAAACAAGTGGATTGACAAAACACGCAGAACGACGGGGAAAACCCAGTGGGAAGTACCCGGATGTTGAAGAGGTCCCAGATGTTGAAAAGGTCCAGTAAAGTCCGCGTTCCGCTTTTTATATTTTCGGAGACAAATACACAATTTACATGCACCCACCCTACCTCTCTCAGCAGACCCCGATAAGCCGGAGACCGATATTAGCCCTTTTGGATATGGTTGATAGGGGTTTCACCTATTGTAGAGGTAAAGTCCGTGTTCCGCTTTTTATATTTTCGGGGACAAAACCGAATTTCACATACACCCAACCTACCTCTCTCATCAGACCCCGATAAGCCCGGAGACCGATATTAGCCCTTTCGGATATGGTTGATAGGGGTTTTCACCTATCGTAGAGGTAAAGTCCGTGTTCCGCATTTTTATATTTTCGGGGACAAATCCGAATTTCACATACACCCACCCTACCTCTCTCATCAGACCCCGATAAGCCCGTAGACCGATATTAGCCCTTTCGGGTATGGTTGATAGGGGTTTTCCCCTATTGTAGGGGTAAAGTCCGTGTTCCGCTTTTTATATTTTTTTCTGGAGAAACTTTTACATGCACCCACCCATGACTTGATAGGCAGGCCCCGATAAGCACGGAGACCGATATTAGCCCTTTTGGATATGGTTGGTAAGGGTTTTCCCCTATGGTAGGGGTAAAGTCCGTGTTCCGCTTTTTATATATTTTTAGCCCACCATCACCAGATGGTGGGCTGTTCAAATCGCTTTTTGTCCGTGGTCCGTCGTCCGTCAGTCAGTCCGTCAGTCCGTCCGTCCGTCCGTCCGTCCGTCCGTAAACAATTCTTGTTATCGCGATTTCTCAGGAACTACCCCATGGATCTTTCTCAAATTTGGTACACAGGTTCCCCTTGGGGTCTAGTTGTGCAAGAAACCTTTTTTTGGTCGGAGTCGAAAATCCAATATGGCCACCAGGCAGCCATCTTGGATTTTCCCATGAAACCTTGTTATCGTGATTTCTCAGGAACTACTGCATGGATCTTTCTCAAATTTGGTACACAGGTTCCCCTTGGGGTCTAGTTGTGCAAGATACCTTTTCTGGTCCGATTCGAAAATCCAATATGGCCACCAGGCAGCCATCTTGGATTTCCCCATGAAACCTTGTTATCGCGATTTCTCAGGAACTACTGCATGGATCTTTCTCAAATTTGGTACACAGGTTCCCCTTGGGATCTCATTGTGCAAGAAACCTTCTTTGGTCCGATTCCGAAATCCAATATGGCCACCAGGCAGCCATCTTGGATTTCCCCATGAAACCTTATCGCGATTTCTCAGGAACTACTGCATGGATCTTTCTCAAATTTGGTACACAGGTTCCCCTTGGAGTCTAGTTGTGCAAGAAACCTTTTTTGGTCTGATTCCGAAATCCAATATGACCACCAGGCAGCCATCTTGGATTCCCCCATGAAACCTTGTTATTGCGATTGCTCAGGAACTACTTCATGGATCTTTCTCAAATTTGGTACACAGGTTCCCCTTGGGGTCTAGTTGTGCAAGAAACCTTTTTTGGTCTGATTCCGAAATCCAATATGGCCACCAGGCAGCCATCTTGGATTTCCCATAAAACCGTGTTATCGCGATTTCTCAGGAACAACTGCATGGATCTTTCTCAAATTTGGTACACAGGTTCCCCTTATGGTCTAGTTGTGCAAGGTACCTTTTTCGGTCCGAATCGAAAATCCAATATGGCCACAAGGCGGCCATCTTGAATTTCCCCTTGAAACATTGTTACCGTGAATTCTTAGGAAATATTTCATGGATCTTTCTGGAATTTGGTACACAGGTCCCACATGGGGCCTAGTAGTGCAAGATACCTTTTTTGGTCCGATTCGAAAATCCAAGTTACGCTCCAAATTAATTTGGTATTCTCGAGATGTGACGTTGCATCGCAAGAGTCGGCGGATCAAACGGTGGGGCATATTCTATATATTGACCATTGTTGACTATAGAGAATATCCGTACCTTCACCTTCCATATCAAGGAGTTCAAATAATTCGGAATTAAAATGTATTTCTTCAAATTTTAAACCAGCTTTCTTTAGTCCATGCAGTAGCAAGTGAACTGCTCCACCCTTTCGTCTGTCGGCGGGTCGGCTACATGAAGGGATGTCACTCTTGTGACTCAACGTCACAACTCGACAACTGTAGACTACTGCATGTTTCGATCCTAGGGAGATAATCAGGATCCAGGCACTTTTGAAGTTTCAACATTACTGCGCGGACCGGATCCCTTCAGTATTAAGCATTGTACCATCTTACTATTTTCGAGCATGGTATCTTAAAAGAGATATCTCAAAATAGCCCAATAAACAGAACAGAATTAGCATTCGTTCCTAATTATAAAATCTTAAGTATGTTTCATAGCTCATGCCAAAGTGTCAAAGAGATTGGTCTTCGCTTCCAGTACCCAATGATGACACGTGCAAAAAAATAAATAAAAAAATACTACAAAACAAAGGCGAAGGATCCTCCGTACATGTACATTCACTTTCAGACTAACTTTGCTCATTTCTCTTGTATTATAACAACCGACATAAGTAAAGTTTCTAGAAATCTTGAAACTCCTGAAACTTAGATTATATCTTGGTGTTTTTCAGTGGCCTTTTTCGATCTTTTTCACTCAGATTCGAAATTCTGTAAACAAAATTACAAATCAATCGTCTGTTCTTAATAACAATGGACAAAAATTATCGGACAATGGTGGGCACCAAGATCCTTCAGGATCTCTCGGGTTTTTTTAGAAACTTTTACATGCACCCACCCATGACTTGATAGACAGGCCCCGATAAGCCCAGGGGACCGTTATTAGCATTTTTGGACATGGTTGATAGGGGTTTTCTCCTATTTTAAGGGTAAAGTCCGTGTTCCGCTTTTTAGCCCACCATCACCAGATCGTGGGCTGTTCAAATCACTTTTGTCTGTGATCCGTCGTCCGTCCGTCCGTCCGTCAGTCGAGGCGTCCGTCCGTCCGTAAACAATTCTTGTTATCGTGATTTCTCAGGAACTACTACATGGATCTTTCTCAAATTTGGTACACAGGTTCCCCTTGGGGTCTAGTTGTGCAAGATACCTTTTCTGGTCCGTTTCGAAAATCCAATATGGCCACCAGGCAGCCATCTTGGATTTCCCCATGAAACCTTGTTATCGCGATTTCTCAGGAACTACTGTATGGATCTTTCTCAAATTTGGTACACATGTTCCCCTTGGGGTCTAGTTGTGCAAGATACCTTTTCTGGTCCGATTTGGATTTCCCCATGAAACCTTGTTATCGCGATTTCTCAGGAACTACTACATGGATCTTTATCAAATTTGGTACACAGGTTCCCCTTGGGGCCTAGTTGTGCAAGATAGCTTTTCTGGTCCGATTCGAAAATCCAGTATGGCCACCAGGCAGCCATCTTGGATTTCCCCATGAAAATTTGTTATCGTCATTTCTCGGGAAATACCGCATGGATCTTTCTCAAATTTGGTACACAGGTTCCCCTTAGGGTCTAGTTGTGCAAGATACCTTTTTCGGTCCGAATTGAAATTCCAATATGGCCACCTGGCGGCCATCTTAGAATTCCCCATGAAACTTTATCGTGATTTCTCAGGAAGTACTTCCTGGATCTTTCTCAAATTTGGTACACAGGTTCCCCTTGTGGTCCAGTTGTGCAAGATACCTTTTCTTGTCCGATTCTATATATTGACTGTCGCCTAGTTGTGCAAGATATCTTTTCTGGCCCGGTTCAAATATCCAATATGGCCACCAGATTCCCCTTGGGGTCTAGTTGTGCAAAATACCTTTTTCGGTCAGATTCTAGATACCTTTTCTTGTCCAATTCCAAAATCCAATATGTCCATCAGGCGGCCATCTTGGATTTCCCCATGAAACTTTGTTATTGCGATTTCTCAGTAACTACTGCATGGATCTTTGTCAAATTTGGTACACTGGTTCCACATAGGGCCTAGTTGTGCAAGATTGCTTTTTTGGTCCGATTCGAAAATCCAAGTAACGCTTCAAATTAATACGGTATTCCCGAGTTGTGACGTTGCATCACAAGAGTCGGCGGATCAACCGGTGGGGCATATTCTATATATTGACTATTGTCGCCTAGTTGTGCAAGATATCTTTTCTGGCCCGGTTCAAATATCCAATATGGGCACCAGGTTCCCATTGGGGTCTAGTTGTGCAAAATACCTTTTTCGGTCAGATTCTAGAATCCAATATGGCCACCAGGCGCCCATCTTGGATTTCTCAATGAAACTTTGTTATCGTGATTTCTCAAGAAGTACTGTATGGATCTTCCTCAAATTTGGTACACAGATTCCCCTTGTGGCCCAGTTGTGCAAGATACCTTTTTTGGTCCGATTCGAAAATCCAATATGACCGCCAGGTGGCCATCTTGAATTTCCCCTTGAAATATTGTTATCGGTCAGATTCTAGATACCTTTTCTTGTCCAATTCCAAAATCCAATATGTCCATCAGGCGGCCATCTTGGATTTCCCCATGAAACTTTGTTATTGCGATTTCTCAGTAACTACTGCATGGATATTTCTGAAATTGGTACACAGGTTCAACATAGGGCCTAGTTGTGCAAGATACCCTTTTTGGTCCGATTCGAAAATCCAAGTAACGCTTCAAATTAATACGGTATTCCCGAGTTGTGACGTTGCATCACAAGAGTCGGCGGATCAAACGGTGGGGCATATTCTATATATTGACTATAGAGAATATCCATACCTTCACCTTCCATATCAAGGAATTCAAATAATTCGGAATTAAAATGTATTTCTTCAAATTTTAAATCAGTTTTCTTTAGTCCATGCAGTTGCAAGTGAACTGCCCCACCCTTTCGTCTGCCGGCGGGTCGGCTACATGAAGGGACGTCGATCTTGTGGCACAACGTCACAACTCGACAACTGTAGACCACTGCATGTTTCGATCCAAGGGAGATATCAGGATTCAGACACTTTCGAAGTTTCAACATTACTGCACGGACTGGATCCCTTCAGTATTAAGTATTGTACCATCTTACTATTTTCGAGCATGGTATCTTAAAAGAGATATCTCAAACTAGCCCAGCAAACAGAACAGAACTAGCATTCGTTCCTAATTATAAAATCTTAAGTATGTTTCATAGCTCATGCCAAAGTGTCAAAGAGATTTGTCTTCGCTTCCAGTACCCAATGATGACACGTGCAAAAAAAAATAAAATAAAAAATACAAAAATACTACAAAACGAAAACGAAGGATCCTCCGTACATGTACATTCACTTTCAGACTAACTTTGCTCATTTCTCTTGTACTATAACAACCGACATAAGAACAGTTTCTAGAATCTTGAAACTCCTGAAACTTAGACAGATTATATCTTGGTGTATTCCAGTATCCCTTTCTCGATCTTTTTCGCTCAGATTCGAAATTCTGTAAACAAAGTTACAAATCAATCGTTTGTTCTTAGTATCAATGAACAAAACGATCCTCTTGTCATTAGCTTACAATAATCGGACAATGGAGGGTTCCAAGATCCTTCAGGATCTCTCGTTATACTTTCGGGGACAAATCCTGAATTTACATGCACCCACCCATGACTTGATCGCCCTGCAGGACACCTCACTCGACCCAATCGGTCCATGCAGCGTATTTGAAGTGTGGAGACTACTTTCTGTCCGCGGAGGCTTTTCCCGAGACGGCATCACCGCCAGACCGCATCACCGCGGAGGAATATATCCCCATGAATATAGGCGCTTTGATGCTCTCAATATAGGCGCTTTGATGCTCTCGATATACAGCGAACACCTGTGCACACTTACGCTGATTGACCTTTGGTGTTGCATCATGGGTTATAGTGCACTTGACCTCTGATCACGTAACCTCCACTCCCGGCCACGTGACCGGTCTCGAAAGTAGGTCAAGTAGACTTAATATACCCTTTGTACACTACTTCTGTCTGATAAATGCCGGAAAAAGGCCAGCTCAGATCGCTCTTGCAATCGTTCGAGACCCCGAAGCTTCCGGGGCCTAAAGCGGCCCCTGGAACCTCGCCCTATGTACTGCATGGGATAATCGTACCCCGCTTTGTTATTGGCTGCTCACGCCATTGAGGAAAACTAGAGATAACCGTTCTGATGAATAACTTTTTATTGTCCTATAGAAGTTTCATTACAAGAAACAAGAATATAATTTGCTATACCGTTGTGAAAGGAACGTATGTCACAGGAATTAATGTCCCTTACCCATATGCTTCTCCTGAGAAAGAATGTCTTACGGGTGTTGTAAATCAGGAGTGAACGTCCTAGCCAGACTATCAAGTACGAACCTGCTCGACATTTTAACGGACATTCTTTTTCTACCGGTGATTTCGCGTTAAGTGGTACACCAGACTCAAATTGATGTACAGTAATTTCAGGATAATTTTGGTTATTAGGGGGAGAACGTATTAGCACAGTCTCCTCCAGATGGTGATCCTGGGGCAATGGTTGTAAAACTAGAATATTATTCTTTAGCATCGCTGATAGGATAATTTTAAATAACTCGTAGAACAATCCCAGTAATGAGCCAAAATTGTTTGTGATTATTTTATTTGTATTCGCATTCGTGACTGCCCATATGGAATTTGCTGCTTTCTCTACATTGGGTTGGACAGATGGTTAGAAGTCGTATATAACAGCAAATGCCCGCATACTGACACAAGGGGGGGGGGGCGCTGTTATTGCGGAGGTCACAGAGGTCAAGTTCACCATAGTTCCGGCACTTGCGGTCACTGGGGATGTATTTATCCGCCGTGATGCGATCAGGTATGGCGGTGACGCGGTCGCTTCCGAGAAGAAGCCTCCGTGGACAGAAAGTAGTCCCATGTCAAGGGTCATATGCGGGGTGGGGGGTGGGGGGTGGTTTCCTGGGAATGGGCGGTGGATGGATAACTTCAATTGTAATACAACATAAAAACAGTAGCCTGTGGCTAGTCAATCCGACCTGTGCGGGAATCTTGCAGGAGCACGGCGCTGGTGACCCGTGACAGAGCTCAATACACGAGGGTCGTTCCATATAGCCACGAAAAAATACATGAATACATGGGAAGTAAGACTTATAGTAATAAAGATAACGTATAGGTGTTGTACGATGTTATTATTCTTCTTATACGAATTTCATAAATTACATACTTTTGCAAGCCAAGTTTCATTTACCCTCATAATGTTTTGGAAACAGTCCCATTCTTTCGGCAGTTCTTAAAAAGAAATTTATTGTAATCAGATCTAAAATTTAACTATCAAAATCAGCTAGAATTAATCTTGCAATGATGGTCATGTTGTATACGAAAGTCACCTTTCAAATATTTGACCCGAAGGGTCAACCAGATACATATTGTAATGCTGAAGAAATTGACCGGCTCTGTGTCTTGCTAACACAGCAAAAGATTGAGTTCTTACACGACAAGAAAGAGGTCTGAAACTTTCTTCTTTAGAGTGTCCAGGTTTCTGTGTTTTTAGTGTTCGTGTATAGTTTCAAGTTTGATATGTTCAAGTTACGTTTGTATTTATCTAATTTTATGCGTGTATTTGTTAATTTTCCACTGGCACTACTTTCCTGCTCAAAATATGTCGTCTGCTAAAGCACAGATTTTGAGAGGCGCATGTTGAGTGATTTTGTGGGGCTAACTCAATCTCATTAGAAAGCGTGTTCGTGCAGTAATTCAGCCTCAAATAATACCAGTATAAATGTAATTCATTTTAGAAAACAATGAGATATTTCACTTTGCCTGTGTTCATTTACATTTTCATAAAATATGGGTGTGAGTTACAGTTTGGAAGTTTCGCCATTTAAGCTTATCCCTCAGGACCCTCTCCATTATCTTTTTTATGGTAAGCTTCTAAAATCCAGTAGTGGTGAAATCATTTACATAATAATTTTCCTGTATTCAGAAATGTTTTTTTTCCATTCTGCTTCTGAAATATTCATGGAATGTTGCAAGCATTTTTCCCTGATCTACACAAAGAGCTATACATATTAAATGCACCCAAAGTGTTTTTTGTTCAAGGTGACAGGGAAGAAAACCAAATACACATGTAATATTTGTATTGTAAGTTTAAATATACAGTTTAAATCTCCACAACCATTTCTACTCGTGAATTACCATTTACCAATTACGCAGTTGGCTTTAATTATGCTTCAGTTGTAACTTGTGAAATGTCCACACCTTGGAAACACCTTTAAAACACCTGTAAATAGTAGTTCGGTATCCGGTGTGGCTCTATTTTATTTATTATAGGGTTATCAGTGAATTCTATACAGAGGCTTTATTTCTGAATGATACACTGAATATAAAGTCAATGTTTACTTGCTATATCATCTGAATAAATGTATGAAACAATTAAAAGATTTATAAGGTGTGCATGAAATAATCTATTCAATTTAATAACAGAAGTAAATTGTATTGCAACAACAATAAATTAAACAATAAATTATACTACCATTATACAACAACAACAACTAAATGTGTCCTTGCCCACCGATAAGTGAAAGCTATGAGGATGAATAATACGAGTACTGGGATCTTTCTGTGATCTACACAAAAGGCCCAGCGAACAAAAAAAAACCATGGACAAAAGCCCCAATGGGGAAAAGCCCAATCGGACATTTAGTTTCATGTCAGGCCTATAAGATCACAACTTTACAGATTTTGGCTTGCAATAAAGTTATGGATCATTTTATTGCAATAACTTGAGAACCACTCATCGAATTCTTCTCAAATGTGCTATATATGTACCATGTCATAAGCTTGGGATTTCGGTTCTCCCACTTTTGCTTACAGGTGGCACCAGTTATTTCCGGGAATATCCAGACGGTTGTTTTGGTTGTATTTCTTTCTCAAAGTTTCGCCAAAAATCTGCACTTGAACATTGAGTCAAAAAGTTGTTTTATGCAAATTGTGTTAACTACTGCATCGGTTTGCCAGAAAAGCTGGCTATATTTGGTCTGGACAAAAGAAAAAATGGCGAAGAGCCTCCCTCCCGCATTTTTTTTCTTCAAAACAGTGCCTGTGAAGCTAGATAATAATTTTATTAAGCCAAATGGATCAATCAGTGGTTCATACAAAAGCATACTCAAATGCCTTAACTCTATACTATGCATTCAAACTCCTACACTCATAAAAACATCTTGATCTGGACTGTTAAGGGGCTGAGAGGTTGTAGCACCTCTGGTGCAGCATGTTAAGAAAAATAGTTGCACAATGCTATGAATAATCAATATTATAACTTGGAAAGCTCTGTGAATATTCCATTATAGCTGAGCTCTGTTAATATTCCGGCATATATTTATCCTCACATTTGGAACTTTGGAAAAAATGACATCACAAAATTCCAATTCCATTGATCAATTTCCGGAATATCAGATTTAGACTTCAGCCCTAATAATGTTGTAGTATATATACACTTGTATTTTTCTAGCTTGATCAAATCTTTCTATAATACCTTGTTTGCGGAGGGTGAGACTACTTATCGGGCTGTAAAACGAAGTGCTGATAATTTAGTTCAATTGAAATCAGCCCTGCTGTGAGCAATTCGGCGCAGTTATTAGTTTCAGTCCTATCAAATCAGACTATTTGATGGAATTTCTGTATACAAGGCCTGTTAGATATAGATACATATAATAGCCCATAGGCTCTAGTTTCCCTTTGTATAGCCCAACTCACACTACGAACATTTTGTTGTATTAGAACAGAACAGTTTGTTCGTGTTTTTGTTCGTGATAACCTCACACTGCGAACATTTTCTCTTGGCCGCCAGTCGCCGCGATCAAGCAGCGAGGCCATTTTGTTGTGTCATGTGAGAGCGGCTTCGTCACATGACCGACAGCTGCCAGTTGATTGGATAACTGTTGGTAAATGTTCGGACACATGTTCGGGCATTTGCGTACACTTCGCCATCTTACCGCGTATAGATGACCGAAATGGTTACAGGTTGATGTTCGGGATCACCACACACTGAAGACAAACACGTGTTTCAGGGCAAAATATGTTCGCAATATCAAACAAGTTTGATCTCGCGAACATTTGTTCCGAACAGATGTTTTCTGTTTCTGGGCACCTCACACTGCAGACAAAACATGTTCTGAACTGTGCTTTTGTTCTAATACAACAAAATGTTGGTAGTGTGAGTTGGGCTTATTCAGTTGTAGTGAAGGTATATTTTCATTGTTTTGAGATACGCCTCCAACTTTTTTCACGTGGTGAACAGTTTGTATTATTTAAACATTACGGTACACGTTATGCACAAAAATATACACTGCATCCATCTATGCCTTGTGCGCCCTAGCCAGGTGTCGTTCCAAACACTGCATCCATCTATGCCTTGTGCGCCCTAGCCAGGTGTCGTTCCAAACATTGCATCCATCTATGCCTTGTGCGCCCTAGCCAGGTGTCGTTCCAAACATTGCATCCATCTATGCCTTGTGCGCCCTAGCCAGGTGTCGTTCCAAACATTGCATCCATCTATGCCTTGTGCGCCCTAGCCAGGTGTCGTTCCAAACATTGCAACAAATCTATGTTTTAGTTAATACGCACTAATTTGAATATTGACGACACAAAGTGTATATTCTAATTTTGAAGTATGTAACCCACATGGGCAGGGGGCACGTGGCAGGGATGTGCCTTGGGTGAATCGCTGCTAATGAATTAATGATTGTGCCCACTGTATTCTAAGGAAAGCACGTGGTGGGGGCGTGGCTTTATTTCACTTCACCATTAATATTGTTTGATTATCCATGTTGACATTTCGCATGCCGTGAAGCTGTATAGCTCGTGTGTTTTCTTGTATTTAATAAGGTACAGTGTCTACAAGAAAGTGGTAAACTTTCTCACATCAATCTCATCATATTGAGTCTTGCAATATTTACCATACATGATACCTGGGTTAAATTCGTCATATTCAAGCTTTATTAACATGCCCTGTAACCCCTGACCACGGCAACCCTACCACGGTGCACTGTAAGGGCATATTGTGTGAACACGTGGTCATCTGTATAATAAATGCCCAGTGGTTCGTCCAGGGCTTAACAACAAAAAATACGAGTCTATGATCAGTGCGGCCACAGAGTCGAGCGTGTCCTGTCCAGTATATCTCCGCAAAAAATAAACAAACAATGGCGGCACTTGCTGTGGAAAATCCCCTTTTGGCATCGATCGTGCTGCCATCTGGAGGCAAGGAAGACAACTCGGACTAGACGAAACCTCTGCATTCTCGTCTCGCGAGACTCCCTACTGCGAGAAAGAGTCTCACGTGTAAATGGGAGCCATCCCCCCAAAATTTGGGGGGTGAGTAGGCGGCGTATGATTTTTACCGTCTGTATCCGGCTTGTCATTGACCTGCTGACTCCGCCGAGTTAGAAGCGAATTGTGGGCTATATAATTGGAAAATGACTCTTTCCGTTTCGGAGCATATCAATCGCGAACAAATTATTGTCGGTATGTATACTTGGCCGTGAAAGCGAGTTATCTAATACAGGAAGTAGTTCGTACAGTTCCGATCCATTCTCAAAGAGAGCCGTGTCTACTGCAAGACGGTACATCTTCGGAAAATTTATCCCGGGTTCTTAGTGTGACATGTACTTGATCAGGGCAAGGCAGTTGCAGCATTTCTGTTCTTCATTCACTACATAGTACTGTTCACACGCCCTATGACATGTACTTTTGTTGCTATCATTATGCAAGTTTTGTTGTTAAAAAAATAAAACTGAACGTTGAACTTTATTTATGGCCTACTCGTTTGAAGCAGCAGATATAAATTTAGTTGACCTAGATTATGCATTGAAGATCAACCATTGAAACGCGGAAAACAACGAATTACGTCAATTATACCGTATTTTCGCCTGCATGTTGTCTGATCGTACTATTCTTGTTTATCTGATGATGCTAAACAATAATGATCTTGTGATCTTTGGGTTAGGTCATAAATTTTCTGAAGATGTACCATTTTGCGTGTCTACCGGCGGGAGAATAGTCCCGGTCGAGCGAGTGATGTCATGCTGCCTCGCTTTGAGATTGCAGATTAAAAAATGTCACCAGTTTACATGAGAGACACGGCTCTCTTTGAGAATGGAAACCTCTGTGGGCCGAATTCCGCGTGATCTCTCCTGATTCGACCATTTGCATGTTAATCTATACGGGTAATGCATGATATGGGATAGCGGTGTTCATTATTTTTTTCTTGTGGATTTTACTATGGGGTGCGGTATCTTGTTTTCTTCGTCTCACGATGCAGAACACGATGGGAGGGGTCTCCAAGCCAGGTGGTGACATTTTTTGAAAAGTGCAGTTAGGTCTGACCATAGGTCCATACTGGCACATTAGACAATGTTTGTCCCACTGCGAAACCCACGCATGGGCATTTGCGGTATAGGGTGTGCCTCCTCGAGCTGTAGAACACGATGGAAGGGGTCTCGAGGCCATGCGTTGAAATGTTATGAAAAGTTACCATGCGCACTGGGCAAGTAGCTCTGGGGTGGACGTTTTGGGGTCTAGGTGGACCCCTAGTGGGCCGATTGGGTCGTGTGAGGTGTCCGTGTGAAGCATTCGTGGGGAACCATCCGACTGGACTGGTGAGTCTTTCGTTTTTAATATTCTGCGCATGCGCAGACAGGGAATTGTGGGAAAAGGGCATGGGAAGGGACGTTTTGGGGTCGAGGTGGACCTATAATGGTCCGATTGGGTTGTGTGAAGTATCAATGTGAAGCTCTGATGGGAGAGCGTTCAGTTGGGTGGGTATGGGGTGCGAATATCGTATCTGTGCATGCGCAGTAGAAATAGCGTATTTGAATGGAGATTTTGAGGTCGAGCTGGACCCATGGTGGTCCGATTGGTCCGTATGAGGCCTTATTATGAAGTTCTCTTTGGGTAGCGTCGGATTGGACTGGTGTCTAGTCCGGTTTCATCAGTCTACGCATGCGCAGTCCTGCCGTGGTATAGAAAAGCATGCGTTTTAGGGGTTCATATGTGAGTGATTGAGGGGCCATTCTTGGTCCTAGTAAGCCGTGTAGGGTGTCTAGTTGAAGCTCTCGTGGTATAGACCACGACTTGAGGGATTTCCATGTCATCTGTGCCGTCATTGGTGAGGTCAGTAGTAGGAGATGTGGCGAAAGCGGGCGTTTTAGGGGTGCGTAGGTGTGTGTTTGAGGGACCATTCTTGGTCCGAATGCGTCGTGTGAGGTGCCAAAGTGAAGCTCTCGTGTTATAGACCACGACTTGAGGCAGGTCCACGTAATCAGTATTAGTAATAGCCAAAGTGGGCATTTTAGGGGTGTGAAGAAAGGTGTTTGGGGTAGAGATGGACCATCCGTGGTCCAAATGGCCAGTGTGAGGCGTGCCCAACCCCCGTCTTAACGCGTGCGCGCGTGTGTGTGAGAGTGTGCTTGTGTGAGCGTGTGTGTATGTATGACCGGGGACATGTTGACTACTTTGTCAGAAAACCTCTAATCGCGATAGTATGTTCAGACACATTCAGTGTAAGCACAACCAAGAGACACCAACAAATGGAGATCGGAAGTGACGTCATCGCACGCATGGTCCCCGGACATACACACACACACGCACACAGAGGCACAGACACACACGCACACACCCACAAACTAAAAGGTAGCCAGTCTGACTCTCCCCAACGAGCGTTGCCCACTATACACGGCCCATTCGAACCAGCGCACCTCCGAAACTGTTCTTTCTCTAAAACTACCCGACTGCACATGTGCAAAATGATGTAACTTTCAATAACAACCATCATAGTCAGATGAGTCATGGTACTCATATGAACAGTCACAATCAAAGCGTGACTGAGGTACATCATTTTTAGATGACGACTCTATAACGAATATTATGGATTAAGAATACTGATCAGCGATACGGATTTGATATTTTGGAACATCATGATGTCTTGCCGGCATCATTGAAAACTGTTGACCGCTTCTCTCTTGCAGGAAACAAGCCTATGTTTATGTATACTTTTGTCTTTTTGAATTTGGTGCTAATACTGTTATATGGAAATGGAATAGGTCTTTGGATTATGGACGCGGATATTCTCTAATGGACGACGGCTGGATTATGAATGACGGACTAGACGCTTGTAATCTCCCACGAGCGTTTTCCACCTCATACGGCTGGTTATTGTGACCAATAAAATGGTGCGTGTCAGGAGTGGGATTCGAACCCACGCCCGCATGTGCAGACCAGTATACCCATACCCCCAGGGGAAGACAATTTCATAGATCTGCGATTGGCGCCTTAGACCACTCGGCCTTCCTGACCATCGCTGGTTATCGTGGTCATAATGATTCATATATAGTGCTGTATTTGTACAATAGTTTTACAACATAGCGAAGTATAACGGTGCGTGTCAGGAGTGGGATTCGTACCCACATCCCCACATATGTGGACCAGCACAACCGGCGCCTTAGACCACTCGGCCAACCTGACCAACGTTGATTATGATGGCCATAATGAGTCATATATAGTGCTACATTTTGTTACATGCTTTTATATGTCGCGGTGTGTACGCCGTGAATGCCCTTATGGCTGCACTGATTGGTTACTTCTCCCAGCCCGCCGATTGACTGATATATGCTCGTTAGGGCGTTAGGATAGGGCGTTGAGACTTTGAGACGGGCGTTGACGGGCGTCACTGCATTTCGCTGAATTAGTGACAATTCCATGGAATATCTAGAAAATAAGAGCTTCAGGGCTACTTCACCAGAGCGTTCAAGCTTTAAGCTAGGTGCTGGCGGGCGTTACCATGTTACTGTCCATAAAAGCAAGCGTATCCTAAAGTCGTACACGGCCGAGGATTGAACTTTCTCAAACGACGGCTTCTGATTGGGCAAGAGCCTACGAGAATTGTAAAGATACCCAACGCGGCTCCCCCAGCGTGGGTATGATGCACTGGAGGAGATATGGTCATACAGCAAGAGAAGGGGAATCCCCCTGGTCCTAGCTGGAGTCTAGCGAGTACACAGGGTTTGGGTGCACCACCAGACGCGTGCGCATGCGTGCGATGATGTCACTTCCGCCGATACGGTCACTTCCGCCGATTACATAGATGAACGGACATGCATGCGGGGACGTCAGGGAATTCCCACAGAAAGACGAGTACAACTGAAACTGGATTCGGCTGGTTCAGGCCGGTTTGAACCAGATTGAACCGGTTGTGCTAAAAAGAGATCACCCGCTAGCGCACTATTGAAGCAAACGTTCTGACACTTTCAGCAGACATTCGTTCAACCACTTACGCGACGATGTTCACGTGTACCGCTTGCTCTAGTCCTTCACACGCTTGCACGACTGACAACGCCATGAGTCTACCATCCACGACGCTACTGACCAGTACACCTGCGAGACATTTAATCGCGTGGATAGTTTACACCGCCATGAGCGGTGTCTCCATGAGACATCCAGGCATCAATGTGGGGATTGTGGACACCGCTTCATACTACACAGCCAGTTGAGATCTCACCAACATCTAATCCATGGATGCACGTTTGGGAGTTGAGGAACCCGTGGTGTTTGACCCCATCCATGAGTCTACTTTTCAAGATCCTGATGGCGAGTATGTTCGATCTGCAGGAAGTCCATAAGGCGCCCAGTCATCAATGCCAGCATTGCGGTCGAGTCTTCAGACTCCACAGTCAGTTGATCCCCATCAATCCGAAAGTCGTCCACAGTTTGTGTTCCATCCTTCAATATGACTTATAATTATTCTGAGGGTCGGCTTTTGATTGGACCAGAACAGTCTGAGATCAGCACAATTAACTTCTGATTTGACAAGAGCAGCCGACAATGCGGTCAGTATACGGACACTAGCATAAGTTAATTGTAAACACACCCATAGCGGTTTCCCCAACGTGGGTGTGCTGTGATGGAGGGGATAATAAAATGATTGACCTGTAATCCTTGTTGTTGTTGTTGTTGTTGTTGTTGTTGTTGTTGTTGTTCTCTTATTAGACTAACCAATCAGAATAGTATTTATCACGGACTACACCCGTAGAGCTACGTATAGGCGCACATGTGTGACATCGTTTATAAAACACGTCCCTCTGGACACCACATCCCCCATTCCTAGTGTTGCAGAGCCATGACGGAGACCCATTCCAATGCGACTCGCATTTTACAGCATGCGACCCTGGTTAATTCACTCACGGGTTACCGGGCAGTGGTTCGGTCCATGTTTGGAGATGGCGACGACAACGAGGGGCGACGCCAGATCCTGGAAGAGTTCACAGAACCGGTCCTCGACAGAGTGGACTCGATGGAGAGGTGTGCTATCATCCACCACTACTGGACTATGACAGCCATCCTTGATGCCCGAGCTATATGGCCGTACTTCCATCTACATAGTGAGGCATTGGCCAATCTAACTGGCAAAATACCATGTACTGATTTGAAGAAAATCAACCAGTCAACTGAATGATATTACAAATATTAATACTCTTAGCATGACAGGGAAATATCTGTTACAGTGTGTGTGGTATTGCCAACACCAATGTTGGTGAGGGTGGGGTAGGGCTGTTTTAATGGTACCGAGAGTTAATCTGTGACACTGAAACTTCTGAAAAAGTCCCGGGACCATTGAAACAGCCCTCCCCCCACCCTCCTTCCCCCTCACCAAACCAACGATGATGTTGGCAATACTACACACACTGTAACAGATATTTCTCTGTCATGCTAAGAGTTACCTCCCCCCCCACCTTTCTAGCCCAAGCCCCTGTCAGATATGCAAATTTAATGTTATTTGAGAAAATGCCTGTTCTGTCATATAGGGTGCAGTCTATAGTAGAGCCAAGGCATCTGCAATTAAATAATAGGCCAGTTCATTATATGTTAAACAGCAACCGTGTTTTGAGAGAACCCCCATGGAACTATATATTTTCTGAAAGAGTAGGCTCTTGCCATGAAGCCGAGACAGATGTAAGCCTTGCTGACAGAAATCGAGGTTCCCATAGTCCCTACTGAACTTGCCCCAGACTTCAGGAAAATCCTCTAAATTTGGTCCAAAATAGGTCATATTCTCTCCCCATCACAGAAGAAACTTGACAATCGATTGTCATGAAACTCACCGACACTGTGCCCAGTCCAAGGATCAACAAAATTAGCAACGAAAATAGGGAGTCGGCCAGGCCGTTTTCAAACTCATTTTCCCATTTCAAAGTATACCATGTGCTCGCAAGCTGAAAAAAGGCCCCAATTTGCAGCCACACTTCCGCACTTCTATCTACATAATGAGACATGGGCCAATCTAACTGGCAAAATACCATGTACTGATTTGAAGAAAATCAACCAGTCAACTGAATGATATTAGAAATATTAATAAAAAAAAATCTCATGGGGTCAAACCTGGTTGAATATTAATTTCAAAGATTTTGAGGGGGACCAAAATCCGCAACTATGGGCTACCCCCTCAGAGCCTCCATGTCTTCCGAAAGAGAGACGGCTAACTAAGCACTATGTTCACACAAACACACACGCACGCGCACACACAAACACACACACGCGCGCGCACACACGCGCTCACTCACCATCGTTAGTGCTTACATGCGTTAAGACGGGGGTTGAGCACGCCTCACGGGCCCATGTCTACCCTAAACACCTTTCTTCACACCCCTGAAATGTCCACTTTGGCTACTACTCATACTGGTAAGATCAGAGATGACGTGGACATGGCTCAATGCCTGGTCTATACCACGAGAGCTTCAATTTGACACCCTACACGGCCTATTAGGACCAAGAATGGTCCCTCAATCACTTCCAAACGAACCACTAAAATGCCTGCTTTCTATACTACTCTCAAGTGATCTATGAATAGAGCAGGGGTTTTCCCAGAAAATTCCCCGAAGGGCAAATATATTTCCACGAAATCTTCACTAGGATACCCCAACCGGTCCATCTGGATCAAAGATGGGTCTCTTGATTGCCCACGCCCAAAATGACATCTTTCGTTACTACTGCACATGCGTAGCACGGTGCGACTTCCAACAAAATCCATACCATTCCTCGACTACATACAGAGAGCTACAGGATGACACCCCACACGGTCCAATTAGACCACGTATGGTCCATCTCTACCCCAAACATCTTCCTTCACACCCCCAAAATGCCCCCTTTGGCTACTACTCCTACTGATGACGTCACAGATGACGTGGACATGCCTCAAGTCGTGGTCTACAGCTCGAAAGCTTCACTTTGACACCCACACGACGCATTCGGACCAAGAATGGTCTCTTGATCGCTCAAACACACCCCCACGCACACCTAAAACGCCCGCTTTCGCTACTACTCCTACTGTTGACGTCACAGATGGCATCGAGATCTCTCAGGCCGTGGTCTATACCACGAGAGCTTCAATTCGGCACCCTACACGGCCTATTAGGACCAAGAATGGTCCCTCAATCACTCACATAGGAACCCCTAAAATGCCTGCTTTCTATACCACGTCCAGACTGCGCATGCGCAGAATGATGAAACCTACTAGAAGCGCATGCGCAGATAGACGCTATTTCTACCCCACACCCACCCAGTTGGACGCTTCCTCACGAGAGCTTCACATTGAAATACTTCCCACGACCCAATCGGGTCATTATAGGTCCACCTCGGCCCCAAAAACGTCCCTTCCCATACCCTTTTCCCACAATTGAAAACGGACGACTCATCAGTCCAGTCGGATGGTCCCGCACGAATGCTTCATGACACCTCATACGACCCAATCGGACCACTATGAGCCCACCTAGACTACAAAATCTCCATTCCCATACACTTTTTCTACTGCGCATGCGCCGAATATCGGTTCCACTCCACACCCATCCAGTTAGACCCTCCCCCACGAATGCTTCACACTGACACCTCACACGACCCAATCGGACCACCAGGGGTCCACCTATACCCCAAAACGCCCACCCCAGCGCTACTTGCCTCGTGCCCATGCGTGGATTTTGCAGTGGGACAAACATTGTCCACTGTGTCAGTATGGACCTATTGCCAGACCTACCTGAACTTTTCAAAAAAGAAGAAACGAAAAAGAATGATGACCACCTCTATCCCATACATGCATTCCCAGTATAGATTAGCATGCAAATGGTCGAATCAGGGGAGATCACTCGAAATTCGGCCCACAGAGGTTTCGCCTAGTCCCAGTTGTCTTCCTTGCCTCCAGATGGCAGCACGATCGATGCCAAAAGGGGATTTCCAACAGCAAGCGCCGCCATTTTGTTTGTTTATTTGTTGCGGAGACATACTGGACACGACACGCTCGACCCTGTGATTACACTGATCATAGACTCGCAATAATAACTAGCCACCGGCTACTGTTTATATGTTGTATTACACTTCAATAAAGTTATCCATCCACCACCCATTCCTAGGAATCCACCCAACCCCCGCTTTCGTTGACATGGATTACTTTCTATCCGCGTAGGCTTCTTCTCGGAAGCGACTGCATCACCGCCAGACCTGACCGCATCACCGCGGAGGAATACATCTGTTATATTACTACTAGAGTTAAGGTTCCAGGATGCTTAACAACCGTACAAAATAAATTTGAAAAACGCTGATTTCCTCATAATTTTTTTCTCTATGTTTGCCTCTGTATCAAGTTGTCCATGCTTTCAGATGGAGGGATCGCGTTTTTTCGGATTTGTTTGGGGAATTATTAAACTTTGAATAGTCTGAAAATCAGGTTCAAGACCGAAGTTAAAAACAAAATGAGTTACGCTTGTTTTGTTTGAAAAGTATATTATAGAAATCTGAAAGATCAAATATTTTTGGTGGAACATAAAACGCATTAGGTGGCGAAATATCTTATCGCTCATCGTAAATATATATTTTGGACATGATCTCAGTTTCTTCGGGAAGTGAGTTGCAAACTTGTGTTAACAGTAGCATTGTTTTAACACACACTATTTTTATATTATCACAAACTTGTCGCTTTGTTAAAATAGAACACAAACTCGATGTGTTTTGGTCCGTGTATTCCGAGAGGGGACAGCAGGCAAATGTCCTTAGACCAATCTGACATACAACACAACCCTCAACACAGATCTATAATCAAATCCGTAGTTTAATGTGAACGTACAAATCAACTGAAATGGTGACATAAAAAGTGTTCGATCTTATTCGCAAAAATCTGAACCACTTTCATTGATTTGTCCTTGGCTCTGCAAATACACCCACGGCGGCTAGCCTACTGTTAAAAAACTAACTATACCTCGAGGAACATTTAGTTGCCTTTAAGGACCAATAAAGGTTTGGTACACCACACCAACGAATTATGTGAAAACTTAAATGGCTTGATGACCCCATGGATAAATTGACATTCAGTGTAATATTTGGATATTAACTACTTCTTCAGACAGATATCGATGATACTGCCTTCACACATATTTGATAAATAAGGATCGAATCAAGATCTCGATCTTCTTGTTTTAAAATCCAATAGCGTTGTCTTTATTCACTTGTTATTTTTCGTTACAACACGCTTTTGTTTATCTTCCTATTCAGGCAAGGTCACTCCATCTCAGTTTACCATGTACCTGCACCTTTTTTGGTGATTCAAAAGAGTTCTCGAGTCGTTGCCTCTTTTATATAATTTCGTACATTTCACCCCCCGCGGTTTTTATCAAGTAACAAAATTAACAAGTCGGTATCCCAGGCCTGCGAGTTTTGCTTTGGCACCCGATGTCGATTTCAGCCTGACATCAAATTAGTTTTGCCAGCGCCGAAATTCAAACCACATCTCAAACCTCTGGTGGATTGCTGTAATGAGCTGGCTGATCGTGTTTACTGAATGGTTCGATTTAGAGAAAAACCCTGGAGCTATTTATATCCAGAATTGCTATGAAACTCTGACCAGCCCAATGTATCGATCATACGCTGACTCGCGAGGATGTGTGCATTAGTAGTAGTATTAACGGATTACAGCGCGTATTGACCTACTTTTTTGTTCCCCCCGGGCCGTATTTGAGGCGTAACTTGATCACGTGACGATCATGTGATCGTTGGGGGAAAATCACCTCCAGCACAAGAGAGCTCCATGCTCTGGGTGACTATAGTTCCGGCATTTTGTAACCTTTGTATTCCTCCGCGGTGATGCGGTCTGGCGGTGATTCGGTCGCGGGAAAAAGCCTCCGCGGAGAAAAAGTAGTCCCTAGATAAAATGGTCCGATTGGGTCGAGTGAGGTATCAAAGTGAAGCTTAGGTGAAGGGGCATCTAATGGGCTGGGTGTGGGATTGAAATATCGGCATTCTGTGCATGCGCGGTGGCCAAAGGGTATGAAAATAGACGTTTTGGAGCTAGGGGAGCCCCTAATGGTCCAATGGGATCGAGTGACGTATCAAAGTGAAGCATTCGTGAAGGGGCATCTGATGGGCTGGGTGTGGGGTTCAAGTATCGGCATTCTGCGCATGCGCGGTGGCCGAAGGGTATGAAAATAGACGTTTTGGAGCTAGGGGAGCCCCTAATGGTCCAATGGGGTCATATGAGGTATCCATGTGAAGCATTCATGAAGGGGCATCTGATGGGCTGGGTGTGGGGTTGAACTATCGGCATTCTGCGCATGCGAGGTGGCCCAAGGGTATGAAAATAGCCGTTTTGGAGCTAGGGGAGCCCCTAATGGTCCAATGGGGTCGAGTGAGGTATCAAAGTGAAGCATTCGTGAAGGGGCATCTGATGGGCTGGGTGTGCGGTAGGAATATCATTCTGCGCATGCGCAGACGCAATGCGGAGCTCTCGTCCAATCAGAAGCGAGTATTTCAAATCCGTCGCAGAGCTCTCGTCCAATCAGAAGCGAGTATTTTGACCCGGTGCATTATGGGACATATCCAAGATGGCGGCACGTATGTTCAAGATGGCGGCACATCCGGTGTCGAAAACTGGCCATTTCGTCGGAATGTGGTCACCTAGTGTCGAAAACTGGACCCTGTATGGGTCCCGCTAGACGTTTTGGAGCTAGGGGAACCAATATTGGTCCGATGGAGTTGTATGAGGTATCAAAGTGAAGTATATTTCAAGCATGGGTGGGTGCATGTCAAATTTTTCCTGAAAAAATACGGAACACGGACTTTATCGAAAAACCTGGGAAAATGCCTATATGGGGTATGGGGGTATATAGGTCGCCGGGCTTAACGGGCTTGCCTATCAATAGAGTTATCTTCCCCTAGTTCCAGGGTGGGTGTATGTAAAATTTTTCCTGAAAAAATACGGAATACGGACTTTATCTAAAAAGTATAAGACCATCCTGGGAAACCTACTTCTCGACATTTGCGGTATAGGTTGTGGGGTCTCGTTTTCTTAGTCTCGTCATTTAGAACATGATAGGAAGTGTCCCGCAGCGAATCGGTGAAATTTTTGAAAAAGTACGATATAGCCCCATATAGTCCCATACTGGGGGTATAGGATCAATGCTTGTCCCCCTGGGAAACGTACTTCTATACATTTGCGGTAGGGTTGTGGGGTCTCGTTTTACTCGTCTCGTCATTTATAACATGATAGGAAGTGTCCCGGAGCGAATCGGTGAAATTTTTGAAAAAAGTCACCGAGACCCATATAGACCCATATAGTTCCATACTGGGGGTATAGGATCAATGTTTGTCTCCCTGGGAAACCTACTTCTATACATTTGCGGTAGGGTTGTTTGGATTTGTTTTTCACGTCTCGTCATTTAGAACATGATAGGAAGTGTCGCGGAGCGAATCGGTGAAATTTTTTAAAAAAGTCACCGAGGCCTGGGTAGGCCCATAGGCCTATACTGCATGGCTATGGGCTATAGACCCATACGGGGTGGACATGTTGGAGTCTAGGTGAGCCCCTAATGATCCGATGAGGTCGTATGAGGTCTTATTTTGAAGCTCTCGTGGAAGAGCACTTGACTACACTAATGGTTCGTCCGTGTTCAATAGTCTGCGCATGCGCAGTCTGGCCGTAGTATAGAAAACAGGCATTTTGGGTGCTATGTAGGGGTGTGTTTGGGATAGAGATGGGCTATTCACGGTTCGAATGGGTCGTGTGAGGTATCAGTGTGAAGCTTGTCTGCGGTAGAGTCAGAATGGTGTGTTTTTGAATGCAAGTCGCGTTAATCTGCGCATGCGCAGTTGGTTGTAGTAAGTAAAGTGGCCATTTTGGGGCAGTACATGAAGGTATTTGGGGTCGAGATGGGCTATTCATGGTTCGAATGCGTCCTGGAAGGTGTCATCTTGTAGCTCTCGGGGTGTAGACCCCGATTTGAGGGCTGCTCACGTCACCTGTGACGTCATCGGTGACGTCATCAGTACGAGTAGTAAGTAAAGTGGGTATTTTGGGGCAGTACATGAAGGTATTTGGGGTCGAGATGGGCTATTCATGGTTCGAATGCGTCCTGGAAGGTGTCATCTTGTAGCTCTCGGGGTGTAGACCCCGATTTGAGGGCTGCTCACGTCACCTGTGACGTCATCGGCGACGTCATCAGTACGAGTAGTAAGTAAAGTGGGTATTTTGGGGCAGTGAAAGGAAGGTATTTTGGTGTAGAGATGATCCATCCTTGGTCCGAATGCGTCGTGTGAGGTGTCATGTTGTAGCTCTCGGGGTGTAGACCCCGATTTGGGCGCTGTTCACAGCATCTGTGACGTCATTGGTGACGTCATCAGGACGAGTAGTAGCGAAAGTGGACATTTTGTGGGTGCGTGGGGATGAGTTTGGTGTAGAGCGGGACTATCCTTAGTCCGAATGCGTCGTGTGAGGTCATTTTGTAGCTCTCGAGGTGTACATTCCGAGTTGAGGCATGTCCGAAGCATCTGTGACGTCATTGTTGACGTCATCAGTAGGAGTAGTAGCGAAAGTGGACATTTTGGGGCAGTGAAGGAAGGTATTCGGAGTAGAGAGGAACCATCCTTGGTCCGAATGCGTCCTGGGAGGTGTCATGTTGTAGCTCTCGGGATGTACATTCCGAGTTGAGGGATATCCACAGCATCTGTGACGTCATTGGTGACGTCATCAGTACGAGTAGTAGCGAAAGTGGGCATTTTTTAGCAGTGAAGGATGTTATTTGGTGTAGAGATGGACCATCCGCGGTGCGAATGCGTCGTGTGAGGTGTCATATTGTAAGCAACGCCCGCCAACGCCAAGCTTAACGCTTCAACGCCCTGGTGAAATAGCTCAGAAGTTCTGATTTTCTAGATATTCTATGGAATTGACACCAATTCATCGAAATGCAGTGACGCCCGTCAACGCCCGTCGTTACGCATTAACGCTCTTACATAGCGACTTGACGTCATGATATAGACCGGAGAGAGAACAACAACAACAACAAGGATGACACATGAGAGAACAACAACAACAAGAAGTTTTTTCATATAGTTTATTTTCCCCAATGTTACATCACACCCACGCTGGGGGAGCCGCGTTGGGTATGTTTACAACTCAAAAAGACTCTTGCCCAATCAGAGGCCACCATTTGTATCTGTCATATTCGTTCCTGTCCGTTAGATGTATTCTTGTTCAATCAGAAGTCTCCATTTCAGAAAGTTCCATCTTCGGCCATGTTCGCTCTGAACCGTTTATTCTACTCATCGGCGGGCAGGCCAGGATACCGTTGAAGCAACATATCCTCAGATAGTTGTTTGCGCATTTTGAGTATTCATCAGTGCACGAGTGACGCATTCAACCGATGGCAGTGGTGGATCAGCTTGGTAAGGAAAAACGTAACATTGGTCACCCTCTTCACTGTCCACTTGGTGTTGGGTCGTTGTTGTTGGGCCCATCCCAAGACATTCAATGGTTCCACTTGGTCCAGCATCATCTCTAGTGACCTCCGGTCATTGATGGTAAACGGTTGGTCGTATACTGGGTGGATGGCACTGGAATAGAAATAGCGCAATTCACCCGTCACCTAATGGCATAAGATGTACCCAAATGCTACATTTAATGTGAAGGCCGTAGGTTGGTCATTGAAGATGGTTTCCACGTAGCTGCGTAGACGGGTGAGCTTGGTCAGTGGGAAATTGTAGATATCTTGAATAGGGTGATGACGGTGGAAACAGTGCCGTGTCATGGTCCAATGGCGCCGAGAGATGTCACTCTCTGGATGATATTCGGGTAAGAGATCGCTAGGAACATTTATGGGCTCGTCCAGAAAATGTTCGATGTATGACGTATGACTCGAAACCGTAACGGTGGGGTCCGGCTGGAAATCCAGGCTCTTCCCAACTGTGGGTATAGGCGGGCTCTCCGTCATCGCATCACCAGTGGCGTTCGTCTCCCCGGGCTTATCTTCACTGGATCTGACCTTCCGCGGCTCCTCTTCAGTAGGAAGTTGTCGCCAAAACCGTGGAGACGGACCATGAATCAAACGCTGATGCCGTTTTAACTGACTGGGTCGTCTGAAGAGTTCACCACAATCCTCACATTGTTCCGTCGCGCCCTCGTGGACTGAGCGTTCATGGCGCTGTAAATGATCTGGGCGCTGAAACGACAGTGTAGGCCTACATATCGTACAGCTATACCGGGCGGTTCCATCGTGCTTTGTAGCCTCATGGCGGCGCAAGTCGTGCCGGCGAGTGAATGATTTCGAGCACGCAGTACAAGTGAACATCTTGGTGGTTGACAGAGTGTCTGATGAAACGGCCAGGCCGTTTCCTTTTTATAGCAAGCTAGCTGTTGATCTATTTTTAGCACAATCAGTTCAACTTGGACGTCAGCGACCGGGGTGTAGATCCCGATTTAAGGGATGTTCGCGTCATCTGTGACGTCATTAGTGACGTCATCAGTACGAGTAGTAGCGAAAGTGGACATTTTGGGGCTATGTGGGTGTATGTTTGGGGTAGAGAGGGACCATCCTTGGTCCGAATGCGTCGTGGGAGGTGTCATTTTGTAGCGCTTAGGGTGTAGATCCCGAGTTGAGGGATGTCCGCGTCACCTGTGACGTCATCAGTGACGTCATCATTACGAGTAGTAGCGAAAGTGGGCATTTTGGGGCAGTGAAGGATGGATTAGTAGTATGAAAGCGCATGTCGAGCCCCATTGACCTTGCGGCGCAATGCGCAATGAGTATGCGTCTGCGTGTGTGTATGCGTCTGTATGCGTCTGTGTGTGTGTGTTTATGCGTGTGTGTGTGTGTGTGTGTATGCGTCTGATGCGTGTGTGTGTGTGTGTGTGTGTGTGTGTGTGTGTGTCTGTGTGTCTGTGTGCGTGTGTGCATGAGCCGAGTTCTAAGAGCCCCGGAGAGAGAACAACAACAACAAAAAGGATGACACATGAGAGAGGACCAATACATATGGACACCACCACCAACTCCACCAACACCACCACCGCACACCACCAACACCACCACCAACGCCACCAACGCCACCACCAACACCACCAACGCCACCACCAACGCCACCACCAACGCCACCAACGCCACCACCGGGCGTTGACGGGCGTGAACGCCCGGTGGTGGTGGTGGTGGTTGTGGTGGTAGCCCCCGTGTGGCAGAGCTCCGAGAGCTCCACGCCCGGTGGTGGTGGTGGGAACTCCCGTGTGGCAGAGCTCTTGGATCGGAGCTCTTGGAGCTCAACGCCTGTGGAGCTCAGATCTCGGAAGTGACATTTGCATACGACCTCTGTGAGGTCACTTCCGCTTCCGTTCACGTGACCGGAACTGACCTTTGACCCCGGCGCGCAAAGGTTTCCACCGCGGTGGAAACCCAAGGTGGCCCTCCGCAGTTTCGTAGTAATGGCCCCTCTCTAATTTCATAATACGATAGACTGCCCTTGTTCTGCTACATCATAATTCTTCTTGTCTTCTTAATAGCTTATATCTATAATGCCATCCTATTCAGCATTATCAACGCTGCAAACGAGTACGTACAAATCGAGTGCTGGCTTCGTCTACACGCTGATCGGGATCATGGAGTAAAGTTTGTCCTGCCTCAGTTATGCCCCTTGGGTGTGCCTAAAAATCGGGACTCATTTACGGGAAGAAAATCTGACAAAAAACGGTTAGGTTGACACCCACTTTTGTTTGCCTTTTTAAGTTGAGACCGGACCAGGGAACGTGAGTAAGAAGTTTAATTGAAATCGCTCTTACAGATTTTTCTGGAAATTGAGCCGAATTTGACCATTTTTCGACATTTTTAAGGGGTTTTCTAGGAAAAATGAAGCAAGCATGGAGGAGAATGTTCGAGTTAAATTTTTCTATAACATAGCAGTGTTATATCTTAAAATAATAGTTTCATCATGCTCTTTCAGAAAATATATACATATAAGTGATTTGGGTTGAAGGTTTTGCGACAACTGGTGGCCGAAAAACGGAGCCATAGTCTATTCCATGCCGAATAAAAGAATCTCCGGAGTGCACCCTTAAGGCATAATAGTGGAGTCTATGCATTATCTTAATGTAGACTCCGTTACGGAGCGGAGATGTATCATTACGCCAGATTGTTTAATTTTGACTGCCTAGTTATACCTGAAGCGCTATTTTCGGAAGCAGGTGGAAAGAAGACCAGGAGTTCGATTAAAATAATCCACAGTGTGTCCATTAGTATACAATTGAGGTTACTGCATACTGTATTCCATACAGGAGTTATTTCCCCCTGGACTGAGATTTCGGTGGATATTATGGCAGAACGAGGTCCTATCAGCATGATATAAATTTGCCAGTGTAAATTTTCTTTACAAGAGAACCCATTTACAGTCCATAAAGGATGGAATGGATGTATATTATTATGGTCTTACAAATTATTTCTCAAGTTTCTGAAGTATTTCCCATGTTTCTAAGAGAAAATTGAGTGCAAAATTACCAATAATTTGACTTGGTTACATCGCTTATTTGCATTTTCCGCGTTTCTGCTATCATTGGAAAGCGGAAAAGTAACCACGGCCTTCATATTGCCGAATGGATGACCATTATTAAGAAGAAATAGGTTAATTTTGAGTTTTGTTCTCGAAAATCCTGCTAGAATTGGCAAAATTGATCAAAACAAAGATGGGGTAGGGGGAAAGTTATCGGTCGGATTTCCCAAAATAATATGTATAACTGGCAAGTGTTGTATACCGCCATACTCGCAAACACTCTGAGATTACGATACATGTGAATAATTAATTTCGTAAAAACATCCTGCCCCTTAAGGTGGCCCTCCGCAGTTTCGTAGTAATGGCCCCTCTCTAATTTCATAATACGATAGACTGCCCTTGTTCTGCTACATCATAATTCTTCTTGTCTTCTTAATAGCTTATATCTATAATGCCATCCTATTCAGCATTATCAACGCTGCAAACGAGTACGTACAAATCGAGTGCTGGCTTCGTCTACACGCTGATCGGGATCATGGAGTAAAGTTTGTCCTGCCTCAGTTATGCCCCTTGGGTGTGCCTAAAAATCGGGACTCATTTACGGGAAGAAAATCTGACAAAAAACGGTTAGGTTAACATCCCCTTTTTTTTGCCTTTTTAAGTTGAGACCGGACCAGGGAACGTGAGTAAGAAGTTTAATTGAAATCGCTCTTACAGATTTTTCTGGAAATTGAGCCGAATTTGACCATTTTTCGACATTTTTAAGGGGTTTTCTAGGAAAAATGAAGCAAGCATGGAGGAGAATGTTCGAGTTAAATTTTTCTATAACATAGCAGTGTTATATCTTAAAATAATAGTTTCATCATGCTCTTTCAGAAAATATATACATATAAGTGATTTGGGTTGAAGGTTTTGCGACAACTGGTGGCCGAAAAACGGAGCCATAGTCTATTCCATGCCGAATAAAAGAATCTCCGGAGTGCACCCTTACACCGCGCGCGCCGGGGTCAAAGGTCAGTTTCGGTCACGTGAACGGAAGCGGAAGTGACCTCACAGAGGTCGTATGCAAATGTCACTTCCGAGATCTGAGCTCCACAGGCGTTGAGCTCCAAGAGCTCCGATCCAAGAGCTCTGCCACACGGGAGTTCCCACCACCACCACCACCGGGCGTGGAGCTCTCGGAGCTCTGCCACACGGGGGCTACCACCACCACCACCACCACCACCACCGGGCGTTGACGCCCGTCAACGCCCGGTGGTGGCGTTGGTGGCGTTGGTGGTGGCGTTGGTGGCGTTGGTGGTGGCGTTGGTGGTGTTGGTGGTGGCGTTGGTGGCGTTGGTGGTGGTGTTGGTGGTGTGCGGTGGTGGTGTTGGTGGAGTTGGTGGTGGTGGTGGTAGAGTCTTTAAATATAGGAATGAACATGTGTCCATATGTATTGGTCCTCTCTCATGTGTCATCCTTTTTGTTGTTGTTGTTCTCTCTCCGGGGCTCTTAGAACTCGGCTCATGCACACACGCACACAGACACACAGACGCATACACACACACACACACACACACACGCATCAGACGCATACACACACACACACACACGCATAAACACACGCATACAGACGTATACACACACACACACGCGCGTACCCACACACACACACACACACGTACGCACACATGCACACAGCCACACACGAACATACACACACACACACATACACGTACACGCAAGCACACATGCACACAGACAAACAGACGCATACACATACACAGACGCATACACACACACACATGCACGCACACACACACACCCACAGACGCACACAGACGCATACACACACGCAGACGCATACTCATTGCACATTGCGCCGCAAGGTCAATGGGGCTCGACATGCGCTTTCATACTACTAATCCATCCTTCACTGCCCCAAAATGCCCACTTTCGCTACTACTCGTAATGATGACGTCACTGATGACGTCACAGGTGACGCGGACATCCCTCAACTCGGGATCTACACCCTAAGCGCTACAAAATGACACCTCCCACGACGCATTCGGACCAAGGATGGTCCCTCTCTACCCCAAACATACACCCACATAGCCCCAAAATGTCCACTTTCGCTACTACTCGTACTGATGACGTCACTAATGACGTCACAGATGACGCGAACATCCCTTAAATCGGGATCTACACCCCGGTCGCTGACGTCCAAGTTGAACTGATTGTGCTAAAAATAGATCAACAGCTAGCTTGCTATAAAAAGGAAACGGCCTGGCCGTTTCATCAGACACTTTGTCAACCACCAAGATGTTCACTTGTACTGCGTGCTCGAAATCATTCACTCGCCGGCACGACTTGCGCCGCCATGAGGCTACAAAGCACGATGGAACCGCCCGGTATAGCTGTACGATATGTAGGCCTACACTGTCGTTTCAGCGCCCAGATCATTTACAGCGCCATGAACGCTCAGTCCACGAGGGCGCGACGGAACAATGTGATGATTGTGGTGAACTCTTCAGACGACCCAGTCAGTTAAAACGGCATCAGCGTTTGATTCATGGTCCGTCTCCACGGTTTTGGCGACAACTTCCTACTGAAGAGGAGCCGCGGAAGGTCAGATCCAGTGAAGATAAGCCCGGGGAGACGAACGCCACTGGTGATGCGATGACGGAGAGCCCGCCTATACCCACAGTTGGGAAGAGCCTGGATTTCCAGCCGGACCCCACCGTTACGGTTTCGAGTCATACGTCATACATCGAACATTTTCTGGACGAGCCCATAAATGTTCCTAGCGATCTCTTACCCGAATATCATCCAGAGAGTGACATCTCTCGGCGCCATTGGACCATGACACGGCACTGTTTCCACCGTCATCACCCTATTCAAGATATCTACAATTTCCCACTGACCAAGCTCACCCGTCTACGCAGCTACGTGGAAACCATCTTCAATGACCAACCTACGGCCTTCACATTAAATGTAGCATTTGGGTACATCTTATGCTATAAGGTGACGGGTGAATTGCGCTATTTCTATTCCAGTGCCATCCACCCAGTGTACGACCAACCGTTTACCATCAATGACCGGAGGTCACTAGAGATGATGCTGGACCAAGTGGAACAATTGAATGTCTTGGGATGGGCCCAACAACAACGACCCAACACCAAGTGGACAGTGAAGAGGGTGACCAATGTTACGTTTTTCCTTACCAAGCTGATCCACCACTGCCATCGGTTGAATGCGTCACTCGTGCACTGATGAATACTCAGAATGCGCAAACAACTATCTGAGGATATGTTGCCTCAACGGTATCCTGGCCTGCCCGCCGATGAGTAGAATAAACGGTTCAGAGCGAACATGGCCGAAGATGGAACTTTCTGAAATGGAGACTTCTGATTGGACAAGAATACATCTAACGGACAGGAACGAATATGACAGATACAAATGGTGGCCTCTGATTGGGCAAGAGTCTTTTTGAGTTGTAAACATACCCAACGCCGCTCCCCCAGCGTGGGTATGATGTAACATTGGGGAAAATAAACTATATGAAAAAACTTCTTGTTGTTGTTGTTCTCTCATGTGTCATCCTTGTTGTTGTTGTTGTTCTCTCTCCGGTCTATATCATGACGTCAAGTCGTTATGTAAGAGCGTTAATGCGTAACGACGGGCGTTGACGGGCGTCACTGCATTTCGATGAATTGGTGTCAATTCCATAGAATATCTAGAAAATCAGAACTTCTGAGCTATTTCACCAGGGCGTTGAAGCGTTAAGCTTGGCGTTGGCGGGCGTTGCTTACAATATGACACCTCACACGACGCATTCGCACCGCGGATGGTCCATCTCTACACCAAATAACATCCTTCACTGCTAAAAAATACCCACTTTCGCTACTACTCGTACTGATGATGTCACCAATGACGTCACAGATGCTGTGGATATCCCTCAACTCGGAATGTACACCCCGAGAGCTACAGCATGACACCTCCCAGGACGCATTCGGACCAAGGATGGTTCCTCTCTACTCCGAATACCTTCCTTCACTGCCCCAAAATGTCCACTTTCGCTACTACTCCTACAGATGACGTCAACAATGACGTCACAGATGCTTCGGACATGCCTCAACTCGGAATGTACACCTCGAGAGCTACAAAATGACACCTCACACGACGCATTCGGACTAAGGATAGTCCCTCTCTACACCAAACTCATCCCCACGCACCCACAAAATGTCCACTTTCGCTACTACTCGTACTGATGACGTCACCAACGACGTCACAGATGCTGTGAACAGCGCCCAAATCGGGGTCTACACCCCGAGAGCTACAAAATGACACCTCCCAGGACGCATTCGGACCAAGGATGGATCATCTCTACACCAAAATACCTTCCTTTCACTGCCCCAAAATACCCACTTTACTTACTACTCGTACTGATGACGTCACCGATGACGTCACAGGTGACGTGAACAGCCCTCAAATCGGGGTCTACACCCCGAGAGCTACAAGATGACACCTTCCAGGACGCATTCGAACCATGAATAGTCCATCTCTACACCAAAATACCTTCCTTTCACTGCCCCAAAATGGCCACTTTACTTACTACTCGTACTGATGACGTCACCGATGACGTCACAGGTGACGTGAACAGCCCTCAAATCAGGGTCTACACCCCGAGACCTACAAGATGACACCTTCCAGGACGCATTCGAATCGTGAATAGCCCATCTCGACCCCAAATACCTTCATGTACTGCCCCAAAATGGTCACTTTACTTACTACAACCAACTGCGCATGCGCAGATTAACGCGACTTGCATTCAAAAACACACCATTCTGACTCTACCCCACACAAGCTTCACTTTGACACCTCACACGACCCATTCGAACCGTGAATAGCCCATCTCTATCCCAAACACACCCCTACATAGCACCCAAAATGCCTGTTTTCTATACTACGGCCAGACTGCGCATGCGTAAACTATTGAACACGGACGAACCATTAGCCCAGTCGGATGCTCCTGCATGAGAGCTTCAAAATATGACCTCATACGACCTCATAGGATCATTAGGGGCTCACCTAGACTCCAACATGTCCACCGCGTATGGGTCTATAGCCCATAGCCATGCAGTATATAGGCCTATGGGCCTACCCAGGCCTCGGTGACTTTTTCCAAAAATTTCACCGATTCGCACGGGGACACTTCCTATCATGTTCTAAATGACGAGACGAGTAAAACGAGACCCCACAACCCTACCGCAAATGTATAGAAGTACGTTTCCCAGGGGGACAAACATTGATCCTATACCCTCAGTATGGGACTATATGGGGTTCGGTGACTTTTTCAAAAATTTCACCGATTCGCACGGGGACACTTCCTATCATGTTCTAAATGACGAGACGAGTAAAACGAGACCCCACAACCCTACCGCAAATGTATAGAAGTACGTTTCCCAGGGGGACAAATATTGATCCTATACCCCCAGTATGGGACTATATGGGGCTATATCGTACTTTTTCAAAAATTTCACCGATTCGCTGCGGGACACTTCCTATCATGTTCTAAATGACGAGACTAAGAAAACGAGACCCCACAAGCTATACCGCAAATGTCGAGAAGTAGGTTTCCCAGGATGGTCCTATACCCCCCATACCCCATATAGGCATTTTCCCGGATTTTTAGATAAAGTCCGTATTCCGTATTTTTTCAGGAAAATTTTTACATACACCCACCCTGGAACTAGGGGGAGATAACTCTATTGATAGGCAAGCCCCGTTAAGCCCGGCGACCTATATACCCCCATACCCCATATAGCCATTTTCCCAGGTTTTTCGATAAAGTCCGTGTTCCGTATTTTTTCAGGAAAAATTTGACATGCACCCACCCATGCTTGAAATATACTTCACTTTGATACCTCATACAACTCCATCGGCCCATTAGGGGCTCCCCTAGCTCCAAAACGTCTAGCAGGACCCATACAAGGTCCAGTTTTCGACACTAGGTGACCACATCCCAACGAAATGGCCAGTTTTCGACACCGGATGTGCCGCCATCTTGAACATACGTGCCGCCATCTTGGATATGGCCCATAATGCACCGGATCAAAATACTCGCTTCTGATTGGCTGACAGCTCTGTGACGAATTTGAAATACTCGCTTCTGATTGGACGAGAGCTCCGCATTGCGTCTGCGCATGCGCAGAATGATATTCCTACCGCACACCCAACCCATCAGATGCCCCTTCACGAATGCTTCACTTTGATACCTCACTCGACCCATTGGACCATTAGGGGCTACCCTAGATACCAAAACGGCTATTTTCATACCCTTGGGCCACCGCGCATGCGCAGAATGCCGATATTTCAACCCCACACCCAGCCCATTAGATGCCCCTTCACGAATGCTTCACTTTGATACCTCACTCGATCCCATTGGACCATTAGGGGCTCCCCTAGCTCCAACACGTCTATTTTCATACCCTTCGGCCACCGCGCATGCGCAGAATGCCGATACTTGAACCCCACACCCAGCCCATCAGATGCCCCTTCACGAATGCTTCACTTTGATACCTCACTCGGTCCCATTGGACCATTAGGGGCTCCCCTAGCTCCAAAACGTCTATTTTCATACCCTTTGGCCACCGCGCATGCGCAGAATGCCGATATTTCAATCCCACACCCAGCCCATTAGATGCCCCTTCACCAAAGCTTCACTTTGATACCTCACTCGACCCAATCGGACCATTTTATCTAGGGACTACTTTTTCTCCGCGGAGGCTTTTTCCCGCGACCGAATCACCGCCAGACCGCATCACCGCGGAAGAATACAAAGGTTACAGGTTGCCGGAACTATAGTCACCCAGAGCATGGAGCTCTCTTGTGCTGGAGGTGATTTTCCCCCAACGATCACATGATCGTCACGTGATCAAGTTACGCCTCAAATACAGCCCGGGGGGAACAAAAAAGTAGGTCAATACGCGCTGTAATCCGTTAATACTACTACTTGCATTGTTTGAGCAGAAGAACTCGTCGTGTCTTGTTAAGATGGGGTTTCTTCTTCCGTCAGGATGAATAGCTTTTACCTGTATCAACGCCACTCATGCCGTCATTCGGACAAACAATTTCAAGTGATAGGCATTGGTAATCAGAAACAATGGCGATTATTCTTGCCCAGTTGATCCGAATGATCCTAATGTATCGTTATGAACAGACCGTGTGTCCGTAGTAGTATAAGAGTATTTGACCGCGCATTGAGTGCACTCTATCCCATGATGCATCACTTCCGGTTCCGGTCACGTGACCGGAAGGGACCTTTGACACCTGCACATGCGCTCAATACCGGATATTAATAATGGTGCGCAAAGGGCAAAGGGCAAAGATCACTTCCGGTCCCGGTACCGGAAGTGATGCATCATGGAATAGAGTTCACTCAATGTGCGGTCAAATACTCTTACTGGATATCAATAATGGTGCGCAAGGGGTCAAAGTTCACCTCCGGTCACGTGATCGGAACCGGCAGTGACGTCACAGAGGACCCGGATGATGCACTCAAAGGTCAATACGAGGTCAAATACTCTTACCGGATATTAATAATGGTGCGCAGGGATCAATATGTATCGCACGTCATTCTCAAACATGGTCCCAGATAAAATCGCCAGCAATATGCCCAGCATAAATGGCAAGTGGGGTACCCTCAGTTTCTCCACATAGCCATACAGCGAGAGAAGGAAAACCGTATTGGCACAAAAAGAAATACATGAAACCATGGGAAGTAAGACTTATAGTAATAAAGTTAACCTACAGATGTTGTGTTATGTTATTATAACGAGTCTACGATCAGTGCGACCAGAGGGTCGAGCGTGTCGTGTCCGGTATATCTCCGCAAAACAATTAAACAAACACAATGGCGGGTGATCTCCCCTGATTCGAACATTTGCATGTTAAACTGGAGCGATATGCAAGAGGTGGGAAAAATTGACGACGTCTGGCGACTAAAAAGCAACCGTATGACTCTACAGGAAAGTATTCGTCCACACCTAACATTCAGACTCGAGAATACGGTGGATTCTCGGACGTAGCCTTAGTATCTCAGCGGCGCTTTTATTGCAGCTGTTCATGAGGAGACTATGAAGTATCCACACGGCCCCCAGCACCGGCTTAAGCGGAATTAGATACGCTAGCCCGGGAGCTGTGGTGACAGATGAGCTCAAACAACTCATCTGATGTTAATGGATGAGCATGAAGAAACGCCTTAACATGGGGTAACCTGATGAATGCAAGAAACCTAGAAAAACTAACCTGTAATGTCCGACGTCGTACGGCTTAAATTTCCCGCCGAAACAATAAACCTACATATATTTGTTGAGTGACATGTACAGAGGGCGGGCCTCGGGGACTAACAGTCCACCAGCATAATTCTACCGTATACAGGTAATAAATACACCCTGCGCACCATTATCTGTTAATCTATACGGGGAATGCATGTATGGGATAGGGGTGGTCATTTTTTTTCTTGTGTATTTTATTATGGGATGTTCCATCTTGTTTTCTTCGTCTCACCACGTCGAACACGCTCAAAGCCACACTCGAAGCCAAGCGGTGGAATTTTTTTGAAAAAGTCACTGTGCACATGTGCATTGAGCAAGTAGCGCTGGGGTGGGCGTTTTGAGGTCTAGGTGGACCCTTAGTAGTTCGATTGAGCCGTGTGAGGTGTCATCGTGAAGCACTCGTGAGGGAGAATCCGACTGGATGGTTGTGACGTGGAACTGACGTCATTCCGCGCATGCGCAGTAGAAAAAGGGCAAGGGAAGAGACGTTTTGGGGTCAAGGTGGGCCCTAGTGGTCCGAATGGGTCGTGGGATGTGTCAAAGTGAAGCGGTCCTCCAGGGCGATCAAGTCATGAGTGGGTGCATGTAAAATTAGGATTGGGATTTAACCTATAAAAAGCGGAACACAGACTTCCCTAAAATAGGGAAAACCCCTATCACCAGGTCTAGAGGGGCTAATATGGCTTCCCGGCGGATCGGGGCCGGCCAAGAGAGGCAGGGTGGGTTCCTGGGTGTATATAAAATTAGGACTGAGGTTGAACCTATAAAAAGCGGAACACGGGCTTTACCCCTAAAATAGGAAAAACCCCTATCAACCAGGTCTAGAGGGGCTAATATCGGTCCCGGGCGGATCGGGGCCTGCCGAGAGAAGCAAGGTGAGTTTCTGGGGGGATGTAAAATTAGGATTGGGGTTGAACCTATCAAAAGCGGAACACGGACTTTACCCCTAAGATAGGGAGACCCCTATCAACCAGGTCTAGAGGGATTAATATCGCTTCCCAGCGGATCGGGGCCTGCCGAGAGAGGCAAAGAAAATAAGATGCCACACCCCATAGTAAAATCCACAAGAAAAAAATGACCACCCCTATCCCATACATGCCTCCCCCGTATAGATTAACATGCAAATGTTCCAATCAGGGGAGATCACCCGGAATTTGGCCCACAGTGGTTTCGCTCAGTCCGAGGTGTCTTCCTTGCCGCCAAATGGCAGCAGGGTCGATGCCAAAGGGAGATTCCCCACAGAAAGCACCGCCATTCTGTTTGTTTATTTTTTGCGCAGATGTACTTGACACGACATCTTCGACTCTGTGGTCGCACTGATCATAGACTCGTAATAATAACTCAATGTACGTTCAAATACTATTATATTACTACTTGTGTCGAACGTTTCTTCAGATTATGGTGTAGACCGGGTTGAACCGATTGTCCTAGACTGCCAGTAAGGAGGACGGTCACGGCGTACACACTGAAAAACCGATTTGAAATGGCTGTACTGAAATAGATACGGGCGAGCTCTATAAAAGCGAGCGTGCTGTCTCGTTTTAACAGACACTCTACCACGATGTCCACGTGTAAGACCTGCTCGAAGCCATCTTCGCAAGTGCCGGCATCGTACGCATGGGCACTTTCCAAAGGACGTCACCGTATAAACGCAACCAGCTTGCACACTCGAGGAGTAGTAGAGGAAGCACAGTTTCAGGGCATAGCACACGATGACCGTGTAGAGGAAGGGGATTTTCCAGGGTTCGTGTAGTGCACATTTGAACTGGTTTATTCCGGTTTAGACCGGATTGGGCCAGTGGTACTAAATATAGATAGCCAACTAACGATATAGTCGTTTCAGCATACCCTTTCATAACGACTATGCCAAATTATTCATCTGTACTGCTTGCTCAAATCATGTACTCGTCTGCAAGAATTACGCCCCCACGATCAGTCAAGGCGCTGATGCCCAACATACTTGTAATACCTGCTCGAAACCATTTACACGTTCGGATGCTATACAATTACAAGCGTCTTGTCCGTCATTCAATATTTAGCCGTCGACCATTAAAGAATATCCGCGTCCATAATCCAAAAACCAAATTCATATAATAGATTTAGCACCAAAGTAAAAGAATACATCATAGTATAAATAAAACCAGGCTAGTTTCCTGCAAGAGAGAAGCGGTCAACAGTTTTCATTGATGCCAGCACAACATCATGATACTCCAAAAATATCATATCCGTATCGCTAATTCTATATACCAAATCTGTATCGCTGATACTAAATATCAAATCCGTATCGCTGATAATGCCAAATGGCTGCCAGCCACGGCACTGTTATCGAGTATGTACGACCCACGTTGGGCCGACCGGTTGTCGTCAGAACATCGAAGTTAAGCAACGTTGAGCTCGGTTATTACTTGGATGGGTGAACGGGTGCTGTACTGGCTGGGCTGATCAGTGTCCAGGATAATAGGAATGCCATCCATAAGATAGCTTGCGAATCGTGTGTCGCCATTATATAGTGTGTCGCGATATCCGATACGTTACCGTATACTGTTCGGCCTTCATCGGTCGGGGAACAGACTCGAGAAATCTGATAAATTACAAGCTTTTAATACTTCTTCTGAAACATATATTGTCTGAGCTTACAAAGGATACAGATACGAATAATTTCCGCATCGTCTAAGAGGTGTTGTAGATCAGTAATTTTGAACAAGTAGGACAGCACATGACTCGAAAATGGCGGGGTTAGCTGATTGGCTGACGAAGCCCGTTGTGTCGAGCTCGAGAATTCCCTCCATTTGCTTACATTTCGCCATCCATAAGATGGCTTGCGAATCGTTTGTCGCCATTTTACCGTATACTGTTCGGTCTTCATCCGGCGGAGAACAGGCTCGATAAATCTCGAATCTTACAGGTTTATCATACGACTTCTCAAACATATTTTGCCTGGGCTTACAAGAGATACAGATATGAATATCTTCCGTATTACCCAAGAGGTGTTGTAGATCTGTACTTTTGAACAAGAAGAACAACACATGACTCGAAAATGGCGGGTTACGTTGAGATACGTCGGTAGAGTTTAGCTGATTGTCCGACGGCATCACGTGGGGTTGTTTTCGGGGGAATCCCCATTATAGTTGCCGAAAGTAGGCTGAAAATGGATACACACGATCCCAGGGTCAGTCTTACCGCGTACAGATGACCCATATGGTTACAGATTGAATTCCCTCATGTAGTTGCCGAAAGCAGGCCGAAAATGGATACACACGATCCCAGGGACAGTCTTACCGCGTAAAGATGACCCAGTTGGTTACAGGTTGGTTGAGTCGCGTTACCGGAAGTGACCTCACACCGGAAGTGACCTCAACCGCAAATGACGACATTGCCGGAAGTGCCGTCATTGCACGCATGCGCACTCGCACAAAAGACGTCACGACATAAATGCCACCGCGCGATAATGCCAGATTTCAGGGCTTCCTATACTGCTTACATTCTGTTTATTTTTAAACTATCCTTAAGATGGTTTCATGAATCAAATATAGATTCATAACATTACGTGATTATGTTGAAATCATCAGTAAAAAAAAACCCACAATATTTGAACTCTTCCCGTTCGGATAGGTCAACCCCAGTACAATCAGCCTACATTTATTTTTTATATTTGTGATACTGACAATTCAATCCTGAAGATAGAAAACATTGCTGGCCTGTTGTAATGACCGCCTTTAATACGCACAATGTCAATTTAGAGAGTAGGAGATGAAGAACACTTAAACCTGAAAAAAGGCTCTAAATAAGAACCATTCAAGGATTGAGTTATCGCAGTAAAAAAACTGACTCGGAGAATGGATGTTGATTAGCTGAAATGGCCATGATTAAAAACGTTCTTTAAAGAAATCAGTCCTGCCTTTCCCGTTAAGTTGAATAAATGGTGCTGAAGCTGGATGTCCCTGTCAGCGGACACGCCATATAATTGATGAACGTATCCGATACGATAAATGACCGAGCTTTTTATCTGAAATGTGTGTCTGGTGTTATACCATAGACGACGTTACCTGGGCTGTAAGATTAAACACTTAACTGGTCCATATATGTCTTTTCATCCCCACAATATAATAGCGGTATACACCTTCAAGAGCGAGTGGTGATTCCAGCCATGTTGGTTAGCATACTCGAGTATGACTGAAGATTTATAGTTGGATTTCCCAAACACTACCTATAGCAACCAGAGACCGATGCACGTATCAACATCACCAACTTTCCTGTTCTGTGTGCATACCGTAGCCTAGGAATGACAAATCTTCAATCTATTGGATAAGCAACCAAGAAATTATTTGCTGCTGTATTTTGAAAGTTACCGACATCGTTCGATTTAAATTGAAAAATATAATCAAATGTAGCGACAAAAATATGACTCTTTACTTGATTAGGATTAACTATATACGATAGGCCAGAATATCTTGGGCATACTACCTTCGTTATTTTTAACGTAGGTTAATAGTGAAGGCCAGCAGTATTTTTTGTCTTCAAGATTCAGTTGAAAACCTGTTCATGGTCCATGGCCTGATTATTTTTGTTCTCGGACGTTTCTTTTTTTTATTATTTAGAGCATTAACTCTTCGTTGTCTTCAAATTCAAATGCAGTAACCTAGCATGTACTCTTTTCCCTAAGATTTGAGGTGAAGTATGCCATTACACTGATTTCCCCTGACACCGGGGCGTCCCTGATTTGGTCCGATTTGATCTTAAGACATCGGAGCGCAACCTAAATTAATCCAGCCTATTTAGGAGATTAAATCGAGACAAGAGTGTGAGAGTATGGAAAGAAAGAATACAATTCACGGAGGGTGTTTATCCACCGTCCACATCTGTAGGATAGCTGTTCGCTTTACTGCGGTCGATATAGTTTGGTGGAGCTTTACTTCAATATGCGTAAGAACAGTGTAACTAAAAGTTCGGGTGAATGTGAAGGGAGAATATACAGTCTCATTTCACAATACGACATTACCGGTTTGCAGGAAAGCAAGAAACCAGACTGTTTCAAATGTTGAAAATTAAGACCGGGCTGCTTGAAAACCTATAAAAATCTGAAAATAATAGTGTCGCTTTAAGTAGTCTGCAAAATGAAGTCTTTATTCCTCGGTTTTCACTGTGTTTGAACTTGTACACGGAGAAAGCTGAGAATGGTTCTCAGACAACGCTGTAATTGGCAATAGCATACCGGTTGCTATGGCCACCATATTGTTTGCTAGGGAAGGAATGCTGAAAAAACAGGATTACTTTACCAGAAAATCTCTACTTGTTAATTTCACTCCAGTTAAATTGGAATAATTCAGATGTGGCAACATAATCCTATCATAATTATCACATAATCCTATCATAATTATGACAAAATCACAACTTTTCATATAATATGTAACTTGTTTGGTGAGTGAGTTTATTGTAGATTAATTGAACGAAATCTAATAACGCATACAGAATCATATCGCTTGAGATCGTGGAACCTTAATCCATCAAATATATTATTGGAGAAACTGGTATATGGAGGCTAAATTGGTTCTGATGTTTAGGAGAAGAGCTTTTTGTGCAAACGACGTCATCCGAAATAGCCGTCAACCCATCCTCCCAAACGTAAATCGAGCATTATTTTATTGCCTATGTACATATCGCCAGCCACCTCACTAGGGCAGTAACCCAGCAATCAGTCAGATTTTCGGACAGGATTCCCGCCCGAGCGCTCACTGCCGGACGTGACATCATAACATATTTACAGAATGTTTTTGGAGCTCATTTTCCCAGTTGACATGAGTAGGCCTAAGCAGACTAAAGGTAGTTCGTCCATGCACAAAACTGAGGGAGTTTTTCGGTAGGATTTAATTCGAGTTAGATTTTGCCTGTGTTTTTCCGTAGAGTGACCTGCAGGGTTCACCAGTGATCGATCCCAGAAAATCATTGTTTTCGTGCCACAACAAAACACATCCTCGCGAGCCAATGTATCGATCGATCTGTTAGGATCGATACACTGGAATGGTTAGTTACCAATACGAGTTCTGGATATAAATGGATCAAGTGGTTTCCTCTAAATCAACCCAATCAGTGAACGCGCTAAGCTAGTTGATTAGGCCAATCCACTGCGAGGTATGAGATGTGTCAGTTTTGAATTTCATTGCGGTCAAACTACTTTGATGTCAAGATGAAATCGACATCAGAACTCAAAGTGGGATACAGACATGCTGATTCAAAACAAGCGCTGGGGATGAAATGTGAGAGATTGTACAATACAGGCATCGACTCAATAACTCATTCGAATCGCCAAAAATATGCAGGTAAACCCATTTGCGAGGCTTTAGGAATTACCTGGACGTGTGCAGCTGCAAAAAACCTCGCTCATCGACACCTTACAATTGGATCACTTTCGATCAAATATATAAGACGACTGTTTCATGGATGTATGTAGAATCATTTAGCACCCAGATATCACATTAGAACAAACTTCCCAGTGAATCGCATTTTTTCATGGGATCATTAAGCAATTTAAGTTGTTGCATAGCCCGAAAACATCGGCTAAGGAGTCTATTATTTTAGGTTGTTGTTGCTGAATCTGACTCCTTAGCCCGAAGGACTAATAGAGCCTGAAATGGAAATGACTAAATAAGACGACAGTCTCTCGAGATCTTTAACTGCACACGGCGTGGGAAATTGGGATAGAGGCACAAAAAGCATTTTATCGAATAAATAATATGATTTGGCATCTCCAGCAATATGACAACCACCTAATGACTCCTTTAATTAGATGGAATCTGCCTTCAAACACGGATTTTGTCAAAAAACCGTTGTGTTCTTTCGCCACGGTTGACAGAGACATGCGCAGAATATGGTTGACCTTTTGGCTCACGTCATCAAGAAATAGACCCATGCTGACTACAAACCAATAAGCGACGTGTGTTTATTCACGTGATCAGAAAGGTCACGAGATAAAAATACTCTTACAACATGTCAGAAACGCGCCAAAACGGGGAAATCAGTCAATGTTTTTCCTACACGTTTGATCACATTTTGTTAGCATCAAAACAGTCATGAAAGATGGTACATAGTGAAAGAAGCTCAGGTCGGTCAAACAGTATCAAATTGGCATATTATTTTTCTCCCGTTTTGTTATTTTCGCCAGCGAAAGATTGCGAAAAGTCACTTTGCGGGACATCAATCAATCAATCAATCAATTTTGAATTTAGATGGCGTGTGCAGCTGCGAAGCAGCTATACACGCCATTGAGTTTACTTTTTTAAAAACTTTTCATTTTCAGGCTTATATAAATAGAATAGAGTTGAATATCTGTGTAAGATGTTGAAGTATGAAGCAGAGAGAGCTTCCACAGATAGTATTATTATTAGATGGCGAGGCAGGTTAGAAGATTTCGAAGAGGAGTGGTACATAAATATCAACAGCAAGTACTTGTATAAATGTCACAACGACCCAATTCAATAAAAAATTAAAAACTCATATAATATAGACAATATAAATAAGTATATATATATATATATAGACTAAATGATCACAGTATAAACTGCCTTTGTGTATGGTAAATATATATATAAGCATGAGGTACTTTAAAGTTATGAAAATGCTGTTACTACCTAAATCGGCGAGTGCGTAACATAAAATTAGCAACTGCCTTAAAAACTTTATCTCTGTTTCGTTCTGGACATCAGATTTTATCGCTAAAATTTAACCTAGGAGCGCTCTGGGCTGTGATAGGAATGCCACGCTCCCTTACCTATTTTCACCTATCACAGCCAGAGTTTCTGGGTTAAGTTGTTGCAGAGCTCATTTGTATGGTGTACCAAAACTTTATGGGGTCATAAGGGGAACTAAATGTTGCCCGATGTATAGTTTGTTGTGTAACAGAAGCCGTATTGAGTATATTCGAAGAGCGAGGCGCAAATCAATGAAAGTAGTTCAAAGTTTTTCGAATGGAATCAAAAACTTTTTATGTCACAATTTCTGTTGATTTGCACTTTCACATTAATTCAAGGAATAGGTTCTGCGTTAAGATCTGTGTTGTATATGTCTTTGCCTGCTGTCCCTCTCTGAAGAGAGGAGTTTGACACGGAATACACACAAAAAAATGCACTGATGTTTGTGTTACATAAGCTTGTGTTCTATTTTAATAAAACAAGTTTTATTAAACATCACAAGTGTTGCGTTGAAACAATACAGATTGGTGATAATACAAAATAACCTTGTAAACAATGCTGCTTTAACACAAGTTTGCAACTCACTTCGACAAGAATCTGAGATCATGTCAGTATGTAGGTTTACGATAAGCAAAAAAGGAATTCATTACTAATTACCGGATGTGGCCATCTCATGTTTTCGCATCTATAAAGTAACGCGAAAATGCAAAAATGCGAAAACACGAAAGCCCGACGCGAAAACGCGAAATCCCTCCGAAAACCTCCCTCAGTTTTGGACATGGACGAACAACTTTCGTATGCTTACTCATGTCAACTGGGAAAATGAACTCCAAAACACTCTTTTATGGCGTTTTCGCGTCCGGTTTTCGCGTCATGGTATTTTCGCTGTTCTGCGTTGTTGCCTATATGAGGTTATATATATGGAAGCTGGATGCGGGGACGCTATAAAAGTGAGCTCCACGAGTATGCCGGTCATGCAAAACGCCTTGGCATAAATGGACGCTCATATTGGGAATTCATTTCCTGAAAGATAAGGTATATTTAGATGCTCTAAACATATACATTGAGCAAATAAAATCGAAGCATTAGTCGGGAACTTGGTAAAAGAATAATAAGGAATATACAGTCAAATACAGCAGAGGGAAAATCTAAGGAAAAGTGAAAACCTGGAATATTTACAAAGAAAGTTAGGAGAGTTAGGGGCAGAAATAAGTGAACGTTCAGGGGACATATTTCCTCAAATTAGAAAAAAGCGAAATGCATATAACTAGACTGAAATCTGATAATGGTAGTATAATTTGCAATAGAAACGAGAAGATGCAAAATCAGTTTTATGAAAATTTATATAAGAAGATACCGATTTTTAGTAAAAACAAACTCGTGTTCAGGGGCAAGAGTTTCCTGACTTCTGTTTTCTCAACGCATATATTATATTTTTATCTACAGCTATTACTCTGTGCATGTGACTAGCTTTGTATAGTAATATGTCAAATGATATTTTTTATCTCACTTTCGTTGGGAATACGAAATCCTTGACTGGTTGTAATGTAAATAGGTTTTGACATGTATCCTCACTAATTTGCCCATGTTAAGGGCCTTATTGGCTAGCGTAACAGTCCCAATGAACCCTCATGGCAATACATGCGTGAGTGAGTGAGTGAATAGAATTTAACGTCGCTTTCAACAATATTTCAGCTATATCACGACGAAACAACTAAGCACCACCCAGCTGAGTTTTGTTCCTGCTTCTTCAAAGAAAAAACTCTTTGAAGCAGCATGAAACCAGACACCCTCCATCCACCCTATAAAACACTGAGGACAGCGCACAAGGCAATACATGCAACTATAAGAAACGTAAACTGCGAAAACGCGAAAATGCTAAAATAGGAAAACGCGAAAACCCGACGGTCGGGTTTTTCGCGTCGGGTTTTCGCTTTGCTATTATAGTTGCGAAAGTAGTGTCTAAAAAGAGACGGAGCGGCCGGAGCGGCCGGATCTGCATACGGCATTTCCGACGAAGACGTCACTTCCGGCGATGACGTCACTTCCGGAGATGACGTAACGTCCGTTGAGATCGTCACTTCCAATAATAATCTCAAGACGTTACGTGTCTCTCTTAAGACGTATCATGTCAATCGTAAGAGGTGACATGGTTACCTTAATGCGTTACGTGGCTATCTCAAGGCATTGTGTAGTGAAATAGACTACGTGGCAAATCTTAAGACGTTACGTGGTTATCTTAATACCTGATGTGACTATCTGGAGAGGTTACGTGGAAGGATAGGCGTTGACCAAAATCAGTTAGACCATTGTACCAGTTACCAACGCATCAGTTTCGAACTAACCAATGAGAGTGTAGAACGAAGTAAACAAGTTTTGAATCAGCCAATCGGAAGCTAGTACGGCAGATGTACTCAGAGGACAACGGAACATCGTCATAGGTAAAAAAAAAAGATGGAACAATTGAAGCACGTCCATTACGGTGAACACACGGTTCATCAATCATACCTTACTATATTAACCATCGTATTATAAATAGCATAATAAGTTAATAATTCTATATTAAATAGTGTAAATATCCTACTATATTTTCACATGTATGGAGGTTAACACTCGCTTGGGCCCGCTAGCGTCCGCAAACGCCCGCTAGCGCCCACAAACGACTGCTAGCACCCGCAAGCGCCCGCTAGCGCCCGCAAACGCTCGTCTAAACGCCTGTCGACATCAGAGAGAAAGAGAGAGATATCAACACGTTCATCATTTTTTTATTATATTTTATTGTCGTCAATGTTACGTCGTACCGAAGCTGAAGAACCGCGTTGGACATGTTTACAAGTCATAAAATTGGAGTGGTATTAGTCTTAATCGCACTCTTGCTGTTGTTCGTACATTCTTGAAGTTCATCTTCGGTCATCTCCGACATCTTTCGCTTTATTTCTTTATTTCAGCATTTGACAAGAAGCTTCGTAAAATCACCGTCAGTTTTTTTTTCTTATTATTATTCAGTAAGAATGAGCCCTCCTTCCTCATCAGACTCGCTATCTACCAATTCGGAAAAGTCCGAGGGCAACATGTCCTTGAACAGCTGTTTCCTCATCTTGATGGCACTTTAGGGCCTCTCTGGGAGGTAACCCAACAACCTCTTCTAAGTAGCTCTTGGTTTTAATGATGGCCCTGTGGTTAGGATCTCTCTTCATTTCAAGAGGAATCAAGGTATAGTTTTTATACAGAGCCATTGCAGATATTATGATTCGGGGCTGCATGTAGATATACGCCTTCTGTAAGGTCTGTTCATCCTGTCCATCTGCCTGGATAGCAGCGGCGTGTATGTCAATAGCCTTGTCCACAATACGACCCCAAAACGATGGCTCCCCGTCTTCCGTGTCTGGATCACCCAACTTTCGCTTTTCTGGGATGAGCTAATGCTGTTCGCGTCAGAGAATGAGTTGAGATACAACACATATCACGAATCGTCAGATTCTTGGTATGTGCTTTAGAATAGGTTAACCGAAAGGCTTTACTGTGAAGTCATGTGACTCTGTCAGTATGTCGGCACCTCTTCCCACTTCCCTTATATGTGTTGTAATTCATCTCTGCAATCGCTAGAGGATGTGCTCTCAGTATCCGTATCATCGCGTAGACTCTCACTGTCTACATTAGAGACCTCGTCGATGTCTTCATACCCACGGATATTCTTCCGATGTCTAATCATATCGTGGTAATGGTGAACGATCGGTTACAGTCAGAGCAAGAATAAGACATGTTGAACTGAACGACAAAGGTGAAGTGAGGTAGTCTTTCTAGTAGGGTTGTATTTATGAATGATTGTCGCAGTGCCACCATAGGAAGAACTTTCGCTATACATGGAGGGTGTCCTATCCGATTGGTTGATAAGCCAGCGGGCATCAGCGGGCGCCCGCAAGCGTTCGCAAACGCCCGATAGCGGGCGTCAGCCCGCGCTAACGGTTACTTGCGGGCGCTAGCGGGCGTTTACGGACGCTTGTGGTCTGACGCCCGCTAGCGTCCGCAAACGCCCGCTGGCACCCATTGGCTTATCAACCAATCGGATAGGACACCGTCCATGCATAGCGAAAGTTCTTCCTATCGGTGCATGGATGGCGCTGCGACAATCATCCATAAATACAACCCTACTAGAAAGACCAGCTCACTTCACCTTTGTCGTTCAGTTCAACATGTCTTATTCTTGCTCTGAGTGTAACCGATCGTTCACCAGGTACCAGGGTATGATTAGACATCGAACGAATATCCATGGGTATGAAAACACCGACGAGGTGTCTAATGTAGACAGTGAGAGTGTACGCGATGATACGGATACTGAGAGCATATCCTCTGGCGATGGCAGTGATGGAAACTCATTTTCTGACGCGAACAGCATTAGCTCATCTCAGAAAAGCGAATGTTTGGGTGACCCAGACGGGGAAACATCATTTGGGGTCGCATTGTGGACAAGGCTATTGACACACACGCCGCTGCTATCCAGGCAGATGGTCAGGATGAACAGACCTTACAGAAGGCGTATATCAACATGCAGCCCCGAATCATAAAATCTGCAATGGCTCTGTATGAAAACTATACTTTGATTCCTCTTGAAATGAAGAGATAACTTAACCACAGGGCCATCATGAAAACCAAGAGCTACTTAGGAGAGGTTATTGGGTTACCTCCCAGAGAGGCCCTAAAAATGCCATCAAGATAAGGAAACAGCTGTTCAAGGCCATGTTGCCTTCGGATTTTCCCGGATTGGTAGATAGTGAGTCTGATGAGGAAGGAGGGCTCATTCTTACTGAATAATAATAAGAACAGAAGAAAAAAATGTGACGGTGATTTACGAAACTTCTTGTCAAATGCTGAAATAAAGAGAAAATATGTCGGAGATGACCGAAGATGAACTTCAAGAATGTACGAATAACAGCAAGAGCGCGATTAAGACTGATATCACTCCAATTTTATGACTTGTAAACATATCCAACGCGGTTCTCCAGCTTGGGTACAACGTAACATTGGGGACAATAAAATATATGAAAACTTGTGAACGTGTTGATATCTCTCTCTCTTTCTCTCTGATGTCGACAGGCGTTTAGACGAGCGTTTGCGGGCGTTTGTAGCGAGCGTTTGCGGGCCCTAGCAGGCGTTTGCGGGCGCTAGCGGGCGTTTGTGGACGCTAGCGGGCCCAAGCGGGTGTTAACCTCCATACATGTGAAAATGTTGTAGGATATTTACACGATTTAGTATAGGATTATTAACTTATTACGCTATTAATAATACGATGGTTAATATAGTAAGGTATTATTGATTATACGTGTGTTTACCGTAATAGATGTGCTTCAATTGCTCCATTTTTATTTTTATCTATGACGATGTTCCGTTGTCTTCTGAGTACATCTGCCGTACTAGCTTCCGATTGGCTGATTCGAAACTTGTTTACTTCGTTCTACACTCTCATTGGTTAGTTCGAAACTGATGCGTTGGTAACTGGTACAATGGTCTATCTGATGTCGCTCAAAGCCTATCTTTCCACGTAACCTCTCCAGATAGTCACGCCAGGTCTTAAGATAACCACGTAACGTATTAAGATTTGCTACGTGGTCTATTTCGCTACACAACGTCTTCAGATAGCTACGTAAATTCTTACAATATTCATACCACACCGTAAGTCCGTCATGTCACGTTATAAGGTTGACATGTTACGTCTTAAGATTAGCACGTCACGTGTTGAGATAACCACGTAGCGTGTTACGATTTGCCACGTATTCTATTTCGCTACACAATGCCTTGAGATGGCCACGTAACGCCTTAAGGTAACCATGTCACCTCTTACGATAGACATGATACGTCTTAAGATAGACACGTAACGTCTTGAGATTATCATCGGAAGTGACGACATCAACGGACGTTACATCATCCCCGGAAGCGACGTCATCGCCGGAAGTGACGTCATCGTCGGAAGTGACGTATGCAGATCCATCCGCTCCAGCCGTTCCGTCGGCTCCCATGGCTCGACTGGCGTTGAACACTCTTTTTAGGTTCATACTCCATGTAAGAATCGCCAGACAATGCATACAATAGCCAAGTCTGGGGACAACAATGTGTCTAGACTTGAGCCTTTTCAGCGACACAAAGAGTCAGACAATAGCCACCTACATGAAGTATCTACCTCTTTTTAGGCACTACTTGCGAAAATGCGAAAACGCCAGATGGCCGCACCCGGCTTCCATACACGAGCCAGTTTTCCTTGACAAGTGAGACCAAATTTGTGGAAGACTGTAAAGGCCATTCGATAGATAGATAGATAGATAGATAGATATAATTTATTTATCCAGGGTAAAAATACACCCTCAACCTACATACGGCTGATTTCCGCGTTGGCCCTGCATCACACATCTCCCAGACATATTAACAATAAAACATATACACAGAGTAAGAATATATAGTGGCATATACACATAAATGTCTTGTTAAGATATATATTGATTTAGAAAACAACGCACTGTGTTGTCCAATATTGAACATTTTATCAACAACAGTGCGCATTTACCCGGAGTTCGATTTCATGTATAATTTATGTTTAAAACTAGATAAAGATTTACATAGATTTTCATTTCATTAGATAAGCTGTTGTACAGGGCTGCTCCACGATACAGAAACGTTTCCTTTTTACTTTCAGAGACACATGAAGTTAAATGTATATTGTTTCCTTGCCTTGTCTCATACGAATGAATATTAGACTTATTTTAGATTAAAATAATTGCACATATAAGAAGGGACCATCTTATTTTACACTTAAAGACCATTTTCTGTAGATGCCGTTCCTGTCTCGTCTGTACGTCCGTCCAAGACAACTCGGACATCATTCGTCGATAATACAAGCTTGTGAGAAAGCTAATGGCCACTACATACTTCCATGAATCTTTAGTCACACTTGTCAAGGAGGAGAAAATTGATCGTGTGTACCAGGCGTAAGGAACATAAATGGGCTACAGACAAAAACGACAACATGACAACACACGATGCTGCGACAAGGGAGGACGACATTGACAGAAAATACTACAACAAGAGAAAAGTAAAAAGGCCAGAAGAAAAGACAGTGTGACCACGGATCATTCACTGACAGAGCATGATCCATGGTGTGACAAATTATATGTGACATCCTGATAAAAGAAAACCTCAAGGAAAAATAGGCAACAGTATAAGGTACGATACCACAAGAAAACAGGACAAATTAAAAAAGACGATGACAGCACCATAAAAGACATCAGTAGATATCACGACAAAGAACAACAGCACGACACGAGGCTTTCTTCTCACACAAACACAATAGGAGTCCTCATTATTACATAATAGCCCCTAATCTTTTTGTAGCTTTTATTCCATTAAGGATGTCCGCTGGTGGTGAATCAAAGTAATTAACTTTTTGAATAATGTGTGTCGTTGCATTCATAATTGTGTCATATGAGAAAAAAACAAAGAAAAAAAATATGTAGATTGGTGTGCATTTTTTAGCTGTAGGCAAGTTTAAGTGGACTGACCCATGCTCAATTTGATAACCCAGAAATCATAGGGAATAGCCCTAGTTTTGAAGCATATTCATGAAAAATTCGTATAAATAGTATTTAACCTTTTCTTATATTCTAACTGATTGCAGATAATGACAATGTCTATGAAAATTTATCAAATTGGATGGATGTTGCAGTGCAAAATTCTCGGCTAGAAGGCTTTGAAAGGAAATACCTATCTCTTAACCTTGGAAAGGGAGATAACCCAATAGGAAAAACAGGCAAAATGGCGGCCAAAGCCAAAAACCACCAGCGGACATCAGTTTTCTAAACGTTGATCTGGTTGCTGAGATATCAATGTTCAAATTATTACAATCCATTTTATCCAATTTCGTTTCCAATAGTAAACACATAAAATTCCACGGAAAATGATGTGGGCCAAATTACAAAGAACTGAGGTATCCATATTTTATTGAGGCGTTCTTCTATTCGACAAAGTTAACAAAATTTATTTTATGGAAAGACAAGCACTTAATTGTAATAACTTCATACCTATCAATCTCACAACCAATATATGGGTAATTTTTTTGTTATTCACCGGTTCAGAAAATATATTACCTACACTGAAGTTTTTCTAACACGAGATGAATTACAATATATTAAATCTTCAGTGATGGTTTTATAATACTATATTATTTTCTTTTGGGATAGAACAAAACCCCTGGGGTTTTATTCCCGCCAGTTATACATCATATATCTTCCTGTCAACACACTGCTACGGATATCATCGTTTTCAAGATATATTATTGATCATGTATGTATAAATTGGAACTGGTGAATAAATTGAATTGAATTGTATAATTGGGTATTTGAAATCCCGGAGAAATAAGCTTTCCAATAATATATACATATATGATCAGACGACAAATGCCACTGACGGGGTGTGTAAATCCGCTAAGGTTCTTGGGATACAAGTTAATATCTTGGATAATTATCAATCACTGTTTTACAACCTACATTGCACAAAGTGGAAGACTAATCAAAACGGAGATATTTTACACGATAGTCTTCACGTATTCTATATCCGGTACATCTACTTTAAGTGATCACGTGTTATGTTCTTTCCTTGTTTCTCTGAACTGTATTTATGTAGGCCTAAGGCCGAAACATACGAGTAATTTGTGAGGTGATTTCAGGAAGGCAAATTATGATATGAAACTAGACTAACTATGCGTTATTCTGGAAAGCCCCTACCACTTCTTGGACAGCATTTAGAAATTCTTTCAATACCGATGTAAAGGGAATCGCAGAAAAGTAGGAGTAGTGACGGTAACATACGAAAAACTCCAGGTTACGTTTGTAAAATTACGATTAATCTCTCTAATTTTGCACGAGAAGCTCTTTTGTGTACAGAATGCCCAAGTTCGATATTTTTAACGCTAAAAGTGACGTAAAACAGCATCGACTGATGTTTGAATGGATTATTTAATATATCTAAAACATGACACCTTGAAGAAAAATAATATTTCGATGTAATATTGCAGCAGATATGGTGAGTTTGAAAACAGTAGATTCGCTTGAGTTCAAGGTGTCACGTTTAGATATATTAAACAATCCATGCTAAAATGTATACGAAAATGCCAAACACAGACGAAAGCCCAATTTCAAACGTCAGTCGACGCTGTTTTGCGTCACGTTTGACTCTGAGCGTTAATATCGCAAACCTTTGATATTTTGTGCACAAGTATACAAAATAAGGTTTTGGCTTTACCGAAGTAACACCTAAGGGAGGGAGTTTTTTGTATGTTACCGTAAACTAAACATTTAGACTAATTCCCAGTGTTATCCTAGTAGGTACCAAGCGGATTAATTGTCTTGTACACCGGTATCGATACATTCAGATAGTATATGTAAAGATAGAATGTATTCTTTTGGGTTTTCCCCGAATGTTACAGTATACAGTGTAAGTCACACAAGCAAATCAGTCCCAATATTAAATCTTATATTGGAGTATGATTCAACTTGAACGGAACCTATATGACCTATCAGAGACTATAAAATAATTATTGCACTGTCCCTGGACCAAAATACGATTAGATTTAGCCTCAGAGAGACGTTATAGCAGAATGTACGGTAACGGTACCATACAAGGACGAATTCAATCTTGAGGTAAGTAATTTGCTAAAATACAGGTATAAGCAAGAATAATGAGTTTGTATCTCGTTATCATGGCGCTCAGCCGAAATGAACTTTGCTGGAGAACTAGTAGATTCTTCGTCCTCCCGGAGACAAGAACACACTGGAGATGAAGAAAATGGTAGAGTGGGATTTATTCGCAAAGGTTATTCAGCGTTTTCTTTTCTCCGAACAAAAATGTGGAACTAGCAGTTCTTCAGCAGAGATCATTATGGCTAGACACCGTGGTGAACCAGTTTGTATGTACTAATTTATATCTCGTTATAACGAGTTTGCAACTCGAATGTTTATCGCGAGTAGTAGTAAAAGAGTATCTTCGTGTCACTTGACCTACTTTCGTGAAGGTCAGGTGTAAGTCAAAGTCACGTGATGGGAAGTGACCTTCGATTCCTGCGCAAGCGTACACAATACCGGATAAAATGGTGCGCAGATGTCAAAGGTCAGTTCCAGTCACGTGACTTCGACTTCCAGGTGATATCTCCGAAATTAGGTCAAGTGACACGAAGATACTCTTTCTGCGCTTCAGTTACGTCAATGTTAGTTGTCCGGGAAAAATGCAACAGGAGTTATCTGCCCCTGCATATTACTTTATATGTCCTTCAGTTACTTCAATATCTGGTCATCTCCGGGAATGTCTTGAGTAGTAAGAATCCATGGACTGTTCTAGAATGTTCTTTGTGGATTATGGTGTGGAGGGCATCTCCCCAACTCTCTGTATAATACCCATACAAGTGGGTGAAATATGTAATACACAGAACCTGTATGTGCTTTACCATGTTATGAATACAAGTCTATGATCAGTGCGATCCCAGTATCGAGCTTTTCGTGACCAGTATCTCTTCGCAATTTTAAAACATAAAATGGCGGCTCTTGCTTTTGGAAATCCCCGAATAACAATAATCGTGCTGCCATCTATACACTCTGTACGCCAGGAAGACAACTCTGACTGGGCAATAACTCTCTTGGCCCAATTCCTGGTTATCTCCTCTGATCGAACATTTTTCCTGAATAGGTACGAATTTGCCTTTTAGTTACTTCAATGTCCGGTAACGTCACGTCCGGGTAAAAAATCACGCCCCTTGATTAATAGGCCTCCAGATCCCCTTCAGTTAGTTGACATGCTTGTTTTTGGAGCAAGAGTATTGGGGTGGTCATTTTTCTTCTTGTGGATTGCACTATGGGGTGGGCCACCTTGTTTTCTCTGTCTCACGCTGGGAGACGATTGGAGGGGTCTCGTGGCCATGGATTTGAATTTCGCTGAAAAGTTATTGTGTGCATGCGTTGTACATAGGCAGGCCTGTGTGAGACGTTTTGGGGTCGAGGCGGACCAATATTGGTCCGAATGTGTCGTGAGAGCTATCAATGTGTAGCACTCATGAAGGAGCGTCCTTCTGGGTGGGTGTGTCGTGAAAGTAAGGCTATGGGGCGCATGCGCAGCCGTGGAGTAGTATAAAAAGAGCATTGGAGTGGACGTTACGGAGTCGAGATGAGCCAATCTTGGTCCGAATGGGACGTGGGAGGTATCAGTTCAATGCACTCCTGGGGGAGCGTGCGATCGAATGGGTGTGTCGTGAAAGTAAGGCTATGTCGCGCATGCGCAGCAGAAAAGGCGCATTGGAATGGAGACGAGATGGCCCAATATTAATTCCAAATTCTCATATGGGTCGAATGAGGTGTCATGTTGGAGCAATCGTGGAGGAGCATTCAACTGAACGGATGTGGCGTGTCCATCTGCGGATGCGCAGTAGAAAAAGATGATTGGGATGGAGGTTTTGAGGTCGGAATGGCCCAATATCGGTATGAATGGGAAACATTCGTGGTGGAGCATCCCACTGGATGGGTGTGTAGTGGAAATACCGTCCATCTGCATGCGCTGTGGAAAAGGGGCATTAGAATGGACCTTTTGGGGTTCGAGATGGACCAATACTAATTCGAATAGATCGTGTGATGTGGGCAACGCTCGTGGAGCAGAGTACCTGCGAACTCGAATAGGGCGCTAAGACAGGACGTTAAGGCGCTGAGACGGGCGTTAAGGTGTAAAGACGGGCGTCACTGCATTTTGATGAATTAGTGTTAATTCCATGGAAAATCTAGACCAATCAGAGCTTCTGAGATATTTTTGCCAGGACGGTGAAGCTTTAAGCTAGGCGTTGGCGGGCTTTACTGTGTTATGGTGCACGCATAAGAATGGGTTTAGACCGGTTGGTACTGATTTAGACCAGTTTGAACGGAGTGTGCTAAAAATAGATCACCAGCTAGCGTGCTTTTAAAGGAGAGCGACCTGGTCGTTTAAGTAGACACTCTATCAACCACCAAGATGTTAACTTTTGCTACCTGCACGAAATGATTCACTCGTCTGTATAACTTACGCCGCCATGAGTCGAGAAGCACGACGGAACCGCCCAGTATAGTTGTACGACATGTACACAGTCGTTTCAGCACCCGGATCTACTACAGCGTCAGGAACCTGCACATCATGGATCAGAGGCATAGAAATAATGTAACGAATTTGGACACCACTTCAAACGCCTAAGTCAGTTGATGCGACACCAACGCACACACCACCCTGTGCCGCAGACGCGTTTAAAGGTAGGGGAGCCGTATCACCGGTATGGAACTCTCACCGCTCGCACGAGGGTCGAGGATGATATCCCCCTAGTTCAACAGCCACATTTCGATGACAAGAGCTTGGGCCCGATTATGGACGACGTGGGAAGCAAAGTACACTTCATGAACAACCCCATAAATGCTCTCAGCGATCTCTTACTCGATGACCATCCAGTGAGTGACATCTACGGGCGCCATTGGCGTATGATCCGACGATGTTTCCACCGTCAGAGATCTATTCAAGATATCTACAATTTCCGACTGACCGACCTCGCCCGTCTACGAAGCTACGTGAAATCCATCTTCAAAGATGTTACAACGGTCTTCAAATTGGATCTCGGTCTTGGGTACATCTTATGCCATAAGATGACGGATCAACTGCGCTATTTCTATTCCAGTGCCAACAACCACGTGTACGACCATTCATGCACCATCCTCAGTCGTGTCCCTGGAGAAGGTTCTGACTCAAGTGGACCAATTGGATCCCTTGGAATGGACCCATCAACAACGCCCCAACACCAGATGGACAGCGGAAATGGTCACCAATGCTATATTTTTCGTGGCTAAACTAAGCGACCATCCCATCTCATGAACGGATTCACCCAAGACCTGCACCGCTGAATACCGTAACATGCCGTATATACTCTACATGTCTACATGCCATCGTTGAATTCAGGCCTGTACACACTTGTACCTAATGTTACAATGCTTGAACCAATAAGAACATTTGTTTGATATTTCAAATTTGTATTCTGTGAACATAATAAACATACCCAGGGCGGCTCCCCAGCGTTGGTATGATGTAACATTGGGGAGAATACAGTATATGAAGACTTGTGAACGTGTTGATCGTTCTTTCTCTTATCTATCTGCATCATGGCGTCAAGGCGTTATGCTAGGGCGATAAGGCGTTACTGTAAAACTCTCTAAAAGGTCATAGAGCAAATATACTGGGTTTCCTCTTTCTCCACTACTGAGAGTGCAAATGTACCTTAAATACGCTTTCTCTACTACTGATTACGGCACATTAGTCTACCCACACGGTACCATAGCGGCCCATTAGGAGCTTCAATATAACACCCGATATGACCCAATCGGACCAATATTGGTCCGTCGCGACTCCGAAACGTTCATTTCCAATGCACTTTTTTCACTGCGCATGCGCGCCATAGCCATACATTCACGAGTACTACACATTGACAGCTTCCACGACCCATTCGGTCCACCTCCACCTCAAAACGTCTTCCACAGACCTGTCTATGTACTACGCATGCGCACGATAATTTTCCAGTGAAAGTCACCCCATGGCCACGCGACCCCTCCCATCGTCTTCTACGGCGTCAGAAAACAAGGTGACCCACCCCATGGTAAAATCCACAAAAATGACCACCCCAATACTCCTACCCAAACATGCATGTCAATTAATTGAAGGGGATCTGTAGGCCTATTAATCAAGAGCGTGGTATTTGATCCGGACGTGGCGTCACCGGACATTGAAGTAACTAAAGCGTAAATTCGTACCTATTCTGGAAAAATGTTCGATCAGAGGAGATAACCAGGAATTGGGCCAAGAGAGTTATTGCCCAGTCAGAGTTGTCTTCCTGGTTTACAGAGTGTATAGATGGCAGCACGATCATTGTCATACGAAGATCAAGCGAGAGCTGCCATTTTATGTTTTGAAATTGCGGAGAGATGCTGGTCACGAAAGTTCGATACTGGGATCGCACTGATCATAGACTAGCATTCATAACATGATACAGCACATATAGTTTATGTGTATTGCATATTTCACCCGCTTGTATGGGTATTATACAGAGAGTTGGGGAGGAGATGCCCTTCACACCATACACCACAAGAACATTTTAGAACAGTCCACTCAGGACATTCCCGGACACATATGGATTGAGAATACTGATAAGCGATACGGATTTGATATTTTTGGAACATCATGATGTCTTGCCGACATCTTTGAAAACTGTTGACCGCTTCTCTTTTGCAGGAAACTAGCCTGTGTTTATGTATATTATGATTGTCTTTTGATTTTGGTGCTAATGCTGTTATATGGAATATGGAATAGGCCTTTGTATCATAGAAACGGGTATTCTTTTATGGACGACGGCTGAATTATGAATGACGGACCAGACGCTGGCGCTGTACTGGCTGGGCTCTCGTGTTCTGGCGCATGTAGGCACCATCGTGATATGACTGAAACAAGGTTGAAAACCCTACTACTCACTCACCCACTTCTTGTAACTGAAGGAAAGATAAAGTAGTATACATGGGCAGATAACTCTTGCTGCATTTTCCCAGGAGATGTCAATTAACATTGGACTAACTGAAACGTAGAAAGAGTATCTTTGTGTCACTTTACCTACTTTCGTGGAGGTCAACGTCACATGACCGGAAGTGACCTTTGAGTCCTGCTTACCATTTTATCCGGTATTGCGGGTAGATACTTCATGTAGGAAGCTATTGTCAGTCTTTGTGCAGCTGAAAAGGCTCTAGTCTAGACACATTGTTGTTCCCATACTTGGCTATTGTATGCATTGTCTCGTGATTCTTACATGGAGTATGAACCGTATTGCGTGTGGATGCGCAGGGGTCAAAGGTAACTTCCGGTCACGTGACTTTGACCTCCACAAAAGTAGGTCAAGTGACACGCAGATATTCTTTTACTACTACTATCGCGTTTGCATCTTCACTTTTTAACTGCAAAAATATCGTTATAACGAGTTCTCATATCGACATGATATCTCGATATGTATATATGTCATAACAAAATATCAACTCTACGAACTGAAATCTGAGCAAACCAAGGGGCTTGTAGATGTCTTTGGGAAGGATTATCTAAATTGATTCTTCCATGATCGTTTTCTACTCACACAAGTAGTATATAAACGAGAAATTCATTATTTAAAATGAGGGTGGGGAGTGAGGCTGTGGAGTGATCTAACGGATGACGTCACTTCCGGTGACGTCACTTCCGGGTCAAAGTCATAACCGGTTCAAAACTTCCGGGTCAAAGGTCACTTCCGGCCACGTGATGGCCCAGCAAGAGTTATCTGCCCATAAAGAAGAACGTACGGTTCAATTATTTCAACGTTAACCCTAATGGGGTGGCGTCTCGAGGCCATGGGGTAAATTTTGCTGAAAAGTTCAGGCAGATCTGGGCTGAACATGTTAGACCCATCCCTGCGCAGTGGAAAATGACCTGGCACCTTGGGCAACCCTCTCCTCAACATTTGCGGTATGGGGTGTGGCACCTTATTTTCTCTGTCTCGCGTTGTGTAACACGATGGGAGTGATCTCGTGACTATGGGGTGAATTTCGCTGAAACGTTCTGACTGCGAATGAATTCATCGAATAAATGTCCTTCAGTACTATTTATTATGGCTGAGAGACCAAATCGATGACCATACATGATCAAGTTATTCACCTGTACGTGTGCAGCAAAATGTGTGAGATTGAACTGCGAGTTACTAAAAACTCGAAACGGTAAAACACGCGGATCGGATTGATGTGTAGATCAATAAAGAAATAGTGGCTTGATGAGGGGTCCATATAATGCCACAGCGCGAACTCTTACATCAGGCTATGTGGAGTGACTTAATATGGCAACCAGAGAACATTACTTTCAACGTCCTAGTTCGACATGCGGTTCATGTGCACATTTTTCCAGCAAGTACTTAACTTCCGGCTAACCCCACACTTTCCAGATGGGTCCTTGCGCGAACTACATTAGTCAAACCTTTAACGAATCAAACAAATCGACGTTTTTTTAAACCATAATGGTGCATCGTGACCTGTATTCACCAGCTGCACACGTAATCGGCTTGTAATACGCAGATTATAAGCTACAAACTTTTCCGCCGGCATTGATGCATCTGCATCAAAAAGTTTTCTTGTTCATATCTGAAAGCACGTCTTGTTTTTCCTGTTGATCTGTTTCTTATTGTGTAACACTCGTGTGTCCCAATTCGTTTGTAAATATCTGCGATTATACATTTTCTACCTTTGAAGTAAACTAAAGCGGGCTACTTGCAGGGTATCCATTCTATTTGTTTATTCGATTGTATAGGCAGACGAGATTTTGTCCTGCCATTTATCACCCGCCCTGTGAAATGGATTCCCCCGAGTGCGTGTCAAGATCACGGGTGTAGATTTCATACGTCACAAAGTTCTTAACCGTGCTAAATCGTCTAATAATTACACGGCTATCGGTCTGTAATAGGTGTAAGTGTTATAGAAATTTGATTAAGACCCGAGTCCAACCGGCTTTTGTTATTCCAGCTAAATTTGATTATACTAAATTGTGAATAAGTTAAGCCCACGTGGGGCAATTTGAATATGTTTATATGGAACTGAATTCTGGTATCACTGCTAGTAAGTTATAAGTAAATATTAATAAAGCACGTGGCTTCTTGAAAATGATTCATGTGTTTTGTTTGTTCAACGGTATATAAGCTTAAAAAAGCTATCTGTCTTCAAACTTAAGACAAAGTCTTCCTTGGAACACATGTGTGTTTCAGTGTACAGTGAATTAAGATCTCCCTTTAACACAGATTGTTCATTGTAATAGTGTCTTTACATGATGGCTTATAAATTGGCTTCGTATATATTAACTTTTGTACCACGATCGACGTCTCCAGTAAATAAACAACAGTTTATATGTACAAGAGTCTGGTTTTGTGGAAAACCATATAGGCAACTTTTAGGTACGAGCTTGGAAGCGTTTGCTCAAGCAGGGTTTATATGGAATAGAAGAGTCTAGTCCGTCATTTGATATTCAGCGATCGTCAATTAAAGAATTTGTTTGTCATAAGCCAGAGACATATTCCATATTCCATATAACAGCATTAGCACCAAATTAAACAAATTTCAAACAACAATCATAGTATACATAAACATAGGCTAGTTTCCTACAAAAGAGAAGCGGTCAACTTTTTTCAATGATTCCGGCAAGACATCATGATGTTCCAAAATGTATCAAATCCGTATCGCTGATCAGTGCTGGTATTCTTAATCCATATGACTTTCGTTTTAAAGCAGTTATTTAGAGAATGATGTATCTCAGTCAAGCTTTGATTCTGACATCTCCCTCGGGTTGAAAGACGTAACAAGCCCATCATACAACCCAACGCGTGGAAAAGTCCATTACGGGTTATACTCAAAGCATCAAATGATTGAACATGGCCGACGATTCTTTAGAAATTATAGCTACGTCATCAAACAAATAGCGGTTGTGTATACAGTTTTGAACCTAAACCGGTTTTACAATATCCCCTGCCCCATGATCTTTCCCCTGATCCGGACCCTGAGGCTGCTTGTGCTCTTGTTTTACGTCACTTCCGGTGATGACGTCACTTCCGGCGAACCTGTTATCGAGTTTCCCTAAATAAAAAGCCAGTGCCAGCGAGTCCAATCCACGGGGACATGTATCTTACAGAAAGCTGCTACACATATATAAATAGAAAAAGTAAATAGAGACGGGTTAATACATTAATATATGACGTCAGCGGACTCCCCCACCCCCACCCCCTCCCACCACTCTTTATTGATCACTAGTATTAATTCTCGTTCCCCACATATTTAATTTCCGTGTTCACCAATTTATATTCAGCAACGTTCTGTACGATACACCTCCCTGTGCCCTAATCAGGATCCGTTTGCTTTATTTCAATGCAGAGCAATTTTATCAGGGACCATCTAAAATTTCGAACACATTTTATACCGTTGAGGGAAACTCGGATCGGCCTAGGAACGATTCTATAGGCGTTTCTGTAGGCTATAAATTAAATAGATAAATGTTATTATATAAATATGATATTTGTGGATCGTTTAAAACAATACAAGCAATTATGTATTATCATAGTCATTATTAAGCATTATCTTAACAATCATTCTCAATTACCATTTTTCTGCCAGAAAACTGCATTTTGTGTAAAAAAAACTATTTTATGAGATTCACAGTTGCGAAATAATAATATTGTAAACAAATATTATGGTGATGCAATTTTGAAATTATGCAATTATTAAATAATTATTACAAGCTATGATTACCCGGGAAATTTACTGAAATTTACCCACAAAATATCCATGGTGATGCTATGCTGTCGTTAGAAACGACTGGACCAGGCAGACAGAGAAATCCTGGAGCCAATGAAAGTGTGATATGTGACACGGTGAAACGGGTAAGCCCATTCCTGTAAACTGATTCAGATTGTTGCCTGACGTGTAGAATATTTAGTATTTTTATTAAAGAATTGTGAAAAGTGAAATTAATATTATGATTTTTATGACGGGCGTACTCAACTTTAGGTGAAGTTATTTCCACCGATGTCAAGCGGAATTACTCTCTGCTCTATATGGCATGACATCAATCTACATGTAGTTAGGAAATGAACCGCTTAAACAGGGCGATTCAAAAGCGTATAAAAACGATAAAACCTTACCTTTCGGAACAGCGTCCATTTATTCGATAATGAGGGGCTCAATCGTCGAAATGTATACGCTTATATATCTATGAAATACGATATCCATTCTTGCCATCAAAAACGTTTTTAATTTTTATGCGCCTAACTAAACAAACTCATTTTCGCCAAGATCCTCACATTCTCCGCGATGTGGTACCCAGGTAATTCTACTCATTCCGGCAATCGAGGACGTGATCATAAAAGCACCACATCACGGAAAATGCGGGTATCTTGGCGGAACTGAGACAACCTGTAACCATCTAGGTCATCTATTGGCGGTAAGACTGACCCTAGGATCGTGTGTATCCATTTTCAGCCTACTTTCGGCAACGGCAAGAGGGAATTTCCAGAAATCAATACCACGTGACTTCGTCAGCCAATCAGCTAAAGTCTACCGACGTAACCTCAACGTAACCCGCCATTTTCGAGTCATGTGATGTCCTGCTTGTTCAAAATTACAAATCTACCACACCTCTTGGATGATACGAAAGTTATTCATACCTATATATTTTGTAAGCCCAGGCAATATCTGTTTCCGAAGTGATATGAAAACCTGTAATTTATCAGATTTCTCGAGTCTGTTCTCCGCCGGATGAAGGCCGAACAGAATACGGTAAAGTACCGGATATCGCTCCGCGATAATGGAGACACACGATTCGCAAGCCATCTTATGGATGGCGAAGTGTACGCAAATGGGAAGTGAGAGTGTCTGGATGGCTTAAGTGTGTCCTACACTGTGGCACGGAACGATATAGTTTATATGAGTATTGAATAATTACTGATAATTTTATAGGGTATAATAGCTATATGATAGGAATTAGAAACAGATATCATGAACGTTTATCCAGTTTCCATATTACTTCCGGGCTGTTCAGTGCGTTTTCATTTGTGTAGTGCTGGGTGAGTATCCAACCCTATATATCTACCAACAACTGATTCAAAAATATAAATGAAAATGTATAGTACGTCTAATAAATATTCCAATAGAAAAAAACTTGGGCAGAGGAACCCCTTGTCTTAGCGTGATCAGTAATAATGCATGCTAAATGATTCGAAATAACTTATTTCTATTTACGATATAACCCTGAAATATAATATGAAATAATTAGCCTGTTGATTTTCCTGAAGTATTTTTGTGTGGGAGATGTCTCATATATGACAAACGAAAAACAAACAAGCAGTCGACTGAATGACAAGACCACAGCATCTCAGTTTTGGTACTAAGGGTCCGTGTCCATTCGCGATTCCTTTGTCCTCGTGTTAAGTCATAAAGTCGAAAAAATATTTTCTTATGATTTGTAGGACAAAATTTGTCTCGATTTTCTGTTTCTCTTATATTACACTCTGCTTGATATTAATGGCATATAATCTTGATAGATATATTATGCCCCTTGTTTAATTCTAGACCAGACCTATCGTTCTAGCAAGGCCCATTTGACCACAGCATGCATTCTGCTGTCAGATGATGACAAGATCAGAACCGAATGGGGGTAGGGATGATTATAATTACCATCTCATATTTTCTTCAGTTCGCAGTGTAAATTGCGCTACTTGGAACATGTGCCTTTTTCCTGTCCTCAAGTCGTGGACCAAATGTGACATATAGAGCATTTAGACTTTCATTAGGGCCTACCTGTTTTAATAACGTCACTATTCTCGGAATTGTATTTCCCCTTATTTGTATTGGATCCTTGCACATTGTTCTGATTGTTGTTGTCGTCTTATTGTTGTGCTGAACGCGACGTTAAACCATAATTCTCTCTCTCTCTCTCTCTCTCTCTCTCTCTCTCTCTAGCTCTCTGTTGTTGTTGTTTTCTATGTTTTTTTCTTCCGTTTTTTCTATTAATTGTTTTGATATTTTCTGAATAGTGTGGTAGAAGTTTTATTTTGCATCATGTGTCTAACAGATTATATTTTATGTGATTTGGGGGCGATATACTACATAATATGGCCTGAAAGAAATTTGGCATATTGACCCATTGTTGACTAGCATAATGCATATTTACCACCTTTCTTCCAGTTATTTAGTCATTAAAAATATATCACCAGAAATAAGCATATTGTGGAGAAATGGATGATCAGAGACTGTCACCACCTCGAAGCTTATATGTCATAAACACGTGATGTTCACTGAAGCGTGTGTATTTGCATTATGTTAACACTAGGATGATGAACGAAGCGTTCCTAGTGAAATAGTGCTCCGCGAAATAAAGACACTGTCGGTGTTCAAGTCTAAGTCTCGATAGATGACTTGGTGGCTCTAATGGTGCACCTAGTTGATATGTCCTGTTATTCTACTATAGCCGAGATAACGTTACACGTTAAAATATGTTAAGTGCCTCTGGTTTGTGACAGCGAAGATGTACGTATTGATAGAGAACGCGTTCCTGTCCTTATCACTGTTTGTCATGTTAATTGGAACGAAAAAGTTATGTATATATTTAATAGCTAATTAACAGAGGCAATTAACAGTAGTTCAAACCTGATGGAGCGAAGTGCCCTCGTTACACTTGACTTGCTATTGCAATATTTGCAGTGATCGAGATAACCATAACCTTCTATAGAGAGAATATTTGCTGGGCAATCTAAAGAAATTATTTGAAACGTATATTACCTAAACTATTTTTCGAAGAGACGTCGGGCCTATATACACTCCGCATAAGGTGTAACTTTACTGTAAACCATATATGAGCGGTTTGTTCCCTGACACCTTTGCACGACTGGCTCACACTGATTCACTGGTCTCTAAACCGTGTGCCTTCAACCTCTACTCATTACATGTAGATCCATGGATTCTTTCACGAGAATATTTTTGGGCGATATTTACGGGAAGCGAGGAGTAATAATGGAAGGCTTGTACAATATGACCAGGAGATAAACCGGAAGTGTTTGCTCTGGGCCAAAATCGACAAACAGGAGGTGGCAATCACAGCATCTGATTGGATACTGTTTTTGTGCAAGTCTCGCTTTAGCGTGTCTGAACAATGATCAATAGTTGAAGTTATTCATTGCATTGGTTCTGTTTGAGGACCCTCTAAAGTACCGTCCGTATAAAATTGAAAACTTGTTATTCCGTATATTCATAATAGTACTCTAACACGACGGAACTCATCACGTTTACAAAGATTTCAAGTTGATCTCATTCCGTGTAACTGCGAGCCACTACGACGGGACTGACTCCAAAGTATCGGGACCTGAGTGAGGATTGTTCATTTGTCCAGTCAATGAAACATTAACCGACACGGAGACCAAATATACCACTCGAAATCCATGAATCAAGTGGCGGTACTTGCATAATTAAGAAGGGATTTTCTTCAAGTTGCACACTTTTGTTCAGAAAAGGCGTTTCGTCAGAAAGTGAAACTGTTCCTGGATGTGGCAGAAGTGTAGATAAATCACGAGAGATCGATAAGTTCAGTTCACCACGACAATAACTGTTATTTCCTTGTTCTGTCAACACGAGTCTAGAATTTGAAATTGCTTAAAATATTGTTCGTGTGATTTGAATATTAGCTGCTCGGTGATTGTTTAATATATTTCTAAGAGATTGTGATTTTACCGGACGATATTGCCCTAGAACGTGTGTGTCCAAACAAATTTACTTGGTATTTACTTCCTAAACCCAGTGCATGTGAGTTTGGATAATATTCACTAAACAGGTAGGTGTGTTTCATGATAGTTTATTTAATGGATAGGGGTAACAGTTTAACAACAGTTCGTCTATTAACAATCCGATATCTTCAATCTTCTCAAATAAACTCCTACTTGCATATCACCATCGCCAATTAAGCGCAACATTAAAAGGGTGATGAAAAACGATGCCGACAATGCCGAGCCATAAGATCCAACAGACAGATATACTGACTTCATATTTCTAAAATCACAACGAGAACCAAAAGTTATCCCTGCGATGATTTGTATTTCATCCACACTTTTATTGTAGATGTTCATGTGGACATCTTGAATGACATGACCACACGGCCCCTAGCACCAGCTTGAGCGGTAATATATACAAATATTTCAGAACGGTGATGTAATAGCCCTATCAAGTCATCTGATGGAACGATAAACTATGTTACTCCCAGATAGAAAAAAAAAACGGCTCAAACGACGGAGTATAGGTTCATATTCAGAACAAATACCTCTGAGGCCCGACGCCGACCGATCGCTTCATACCAGGTATTGTTAACAAGTGACAAAGGTACAATCACAATGATTTGCTCAGTGTGCAAGCCTCGGGGACGAAATGGTGCATATACTCTGTTTCAATAACAGAGCCATTTTGCATTTTGAATAGGTACCGAAGTTGTAGAAAATTTATTGAAATCATAGAAAACATCTTCACAAACCATGTATCATCACCAAATATATGTGTAGAATTATGCATACTAGCGTAAAATCTGTCTGTCCTATGTCCATCATACCTTTAGCTACCCTGTGGCATCTGCTTCAGTGATATTGCAATGGTGACAAATAACCTTGTTCAGTACCGATATACGTTTACTCCTCCCATGCCCAGTGGGCGTTAAGTGCCACTTTTGAGCTTTGTTTTCTTCTCGGTTTTAGGCCACACTTCCCGACACCATTTTTTATCCTAAACAATTTTTTAACCGTCCAACCGAAAAAGTTCCTAACGTTTGATGCCCCGATTTACTCTCATCTTCTCTTAATAATATCTAAGTACATTTCGATGGGTCTAGGCATTGTATGCCACAAATTCTACAGTACCATTTTTTTTCTGCGTTGGTTTTAAATCACCAACCTCATAGCTGTACGGACTAATAGACTTTTGACAACAACAAAAATGTTCCCGTATCCAATGAGCGTCGGATACCGTTTTTGAAAATATTTTTATTAAAGCCTCAGCGACCCTAATATCGTCTTGACGAGGTTTCATGATATTTTGGCCAAAACTGTGACCGTACGTGTCAGACAATCAAAGAGAAGCGGTTAGTAACATTGTTGTTTTTATGCTATATGTCTGCTATACATGAAAGTAGAGCAAAGCGTGGGTATTAAACTGAATACAGGGGACAGAACTCTTCCGGTTTACCCGTTTTCCATTTGAGCCAATGTAAATTCATTCGTTTACTTACACTGATTGACCATTATAGTAGCTTGGTCCGTATCGATTCCGTAATCGTCTCTAAAACAGAAGGCCCACTTGGCACAGATACCAACAAAGAGAACATCAATGTGTAAGCCAGTCGGGATATTACGGAGATATAGCCGGTCTGGTCTTGGGGGAGTATATTACAGAGTAACAAAATCACCGGGGATAAATCCAAGGAAATTGCTTTCTAATCTAAGAGACATATCAGCAAACCATCCGAAGACAAAGCCGACGATATTTGGTGCAAATAAATCGGAGAGGATTCCTTGGCGAGACTGTGGGATCTAAAAAGAACGGCCGGATGAAAAAGACGATCAAATTGACTATAATTGCCAGAAGCCCTGGTTGGAAGGAATCCGTGTCCTGCGAAGAGACTATCATATTCCCAATCTGTCCGTGAGATACAGCGGCTCACCTATCTGACCCCCACCCCGGCACCTATCTGACCCCCACCCCCGCCACTACACACCCAAACTATATTTTTAGTATTTTCGAAAACGCTGACCAAGAAAATGTTTATTAACAGGTAAAAATACTTAGACTTACTATTTCGTCGAACCAGTCGAAAAATCCGTAATGACAATAGTTTTAATTTTGCCGAAGGAGTTAGGCCTAGTATTGGAACAGCCGAATCTTTGCTAGTAATGGATCAATTTGTGTTAAATTTATTCAGCATATTACCCAGCATTGATAGTAATATTCATTATTACCTAGGTTTACTAGGTATTTATGTAAATAAACAGTATATGATGTCCTTTCGGGGCCCATTTCCATTTGTCATGTGTAGAAACCTTCAACTCAAAAATAATCTCCGAAAAGTGGGGGTATTATATGTAAGTGTATTTGAATGGGTATAGCTTTCTTATCAGTGATCCAATTTCTCTCAACTGTATCATATTGCTCAACATCAGTAACAGTTTCATTAATCACCCAATTTTGTATTTCATCCGCATGAAGTCCAAATGTCAAATGAATGTTCTAAAAAGTGAAACAGCTAAATCTTTGATTTGAATGGTCCAATCTATCTAAATATTATTTTTCACTGTATCTTGTTCAGCAATCCCGGGAGTGTCATTCATTGTCAGTTTATTGCCAGGTGAGGACCTTCAAATGGAAAATAATACGCTATTCACTAAAGGCTAGCTTAGAGTGTTTCTAATGACTTCCAGAGCTACTCGGGGTTAAACGCAACATAACAAGGGTGGTCGAAGAAGATGCTGACGTACTGACAAGAAATCATATGACTCCACAGACAAATGTATTGACTGCATATTTCTAAAAATATCACAAGAAACAAAACTGATCCGTGCGATGGTTTGTACCCCAGCCACGCCTTTATTGCAGCTGTTCAAGCGGACATGTTGAATGACATGACCACACGTCCCTTAGTACCGGCATGAGTGATACAAGATGCAAATATCCAAGAGATAAGATGTAATAGCCATATCAAGCCAGGTGATGGAAAATTATGAACTGTGTGACCGTTAGACCAGAAACGGTCTAAACGAGGGAGTATTAATAGAATCCAAGTACTATATCTGTGAGGCCCGACATCGCCCAAGCACTTCATTCGCCACCATGAATAAATGTCACAATGATTTGCATATACATGTAGGACAAAAAAATCTTGAAAACGAAACGTCCACCAGCAAAATCTCACCAGATACGAGAAACGATTAAAGTATTCCACGGGAACACTAGAGTTTTATTTTTATTATATCACGATATGGATAGATTAAAAATGATAACGTCGAGCGATCATCAGAAATACTGTGCTAGCGAATCTCAAAAATAAGACATTGATTTCTCAAGCGAATCTGTTAATAATGTGCTCAAGCGCTTCCAAATCACTACCCATCATATTAAATTATTGAATGTTATTATGATAATCAGTTTATTCCAGTTGTAATTGTTTCTTTGCGTGTTGCACGAGGGCGCTTTGGCAGCAAATAAATATTCTATTCTATTCAATTTGAAGAATTTTGTATAATTAAACATGCAAAAGATCGGTCATGTGGATTCACAGGAATGTTATGTTTTTTATCTAATCGGGGATAGTTTTAAACCTAATTGCATTGACCGACATTGAACTTCAACATATAACTGAATAATTTTTCCATGTCAATTTCAGCTTGTTTGTAAACTTTCCCAGCGGAAAATCTTGTTTAAATTCAAAATGGTGACCATGTTACATCTTGATGCAATTCAAGACAGTGTACAACAAAACGGTAAATATACACAGATGTATAAAAGTATATAGCACGAACATTCGGGGATTATGGTAAAGTGGTCAGCTACATGTACTCAGTTTGTCGCATCTTTAAACATATAAAGATATATTTGTAGACAGTGAGTGCAATGATTGCTGGGGTCCATAAACAGTTAGATAATAAATGAGAAGCAATGCAAACCTAGCACATACGTCTCGTAGAATCTTCGTTCTTTCTATACTTATTAGAGGACATACAAACGATACAGCGGTTTCTGCTCTTCTAAATTGCATACTGTAAAACTTATTTCGGCACCGTGTATAATTGGATTAGTTTTTCTACTTACTCCCATTTCTATTTCGACGCACTGGGTACAGTTAAGTATCGATTTTTGACACATTGCAGGTGCTAAATGATATTTTTCCATGGTATGTGCATTATGTACATTGGGGCATTCAATACTAAACTGAGCTATGCTGCATCAAAGCTCATCATTTTAGGCGCATCTTTAGTTTGCCTTCACCATTATCTTCGGGAAGTATCATGATAGAACATTCAAATTAGAGGCGTTGTGGTTCATCTTTTATTCGCGCTTTTCACTTTGTTTTATAGGCTCGTCGTTAAACAAGTTCGTAGGCTCGTCGTTAAACAAGTTCGTAATGAAAGTAGCACTTTCGGTCCGTCAGTTTGTCCGACCGTCTGTTCGTTTGTTAAGTGTTGATGTCTGTGCGATATCTCTAGTTCCACGATGAAGATAGGTACCAGACTTGAGGTATACCTCCCCCACGGGGCAAGAAAAAATACTATTCACTTTGAGATATAATGGTAGAAGGCCAAGTTCACCGCGAAAAATATAAGAAAATCATAATAAATTATTATGACTCGTCTATAACTCCAGTTGAGGGATGTGGATTGTGATGCCATTTTAGGTATACCTCAAATTGATGGCAAAGAAAAGAAGCTTACTGATTTTACTGTCCTGTCATCGGTTTGTCTGTCAAATATGTTTCCTGTGCGATATCTTCAGTTCCTGGTTATGGATTGGTACCAAACTTTGGCTATACCTTACCTATAAGGCAGGGAAGAACTCTGTTCATTTTGGAGTCAATATGTCAAGGTCACTGGCCCCCCAAAAAAGAGGAAATAATCGAAAGCGGTTATGTCCATGCTATAACTCCTGTTATATCTCAAGAAACTAAGAAACCTATTGATTTTCCGGTGTGTCTGTCAGCTGTCTTCATCTCTCCGTCTGATATCTCCACTTCTAGGACATAGGACAATTTTGGGCATTTTGACGAAAACAAAATTGTCAAACTGCTCTGAGAGTTCAAGGCCAGGGGCACCGAAATCTCAAACGAAAAGCTATCACTGCCTCAAAATTAATTGAAAGTCCAAAAGAAATATTTGTATATTTGGGTTCGCTAATTCTAAAATTAACCAATGTACAAGCACATATTGAAGCCCCATGGGTTTCTGCTTGGAGGTATGTTGTACTTCAGAGTGCATATTCGTCCAAATCGGGATTCAGCATGATATTTCCTCCTATTAATTTATGCGTATGAACAGCTCATCGTATCTTTCGTCACCCATGAGCTGCACATGAACCTGGAGTACATGCAGTTTTGAAAAGGAACACAAATATCAAATTATACGGGAAAAGGTGAAAAGCCGGGACCACAAGATTTAATAATCAGTTCTTACTAGACAGCACAAAAGTCACCTTCCATATTAACATGTATTTCTGGCAAATTATTGGAACAGAAATGGGAACCAAAATGGTTTCAACCTATCTAAAAGAAATATTATTTGATGTCTTGGGTGATAAATGTGATCCACAAGAAAATACAGCTTTCAGAAACGTATGGAAAGGATATGTGGATGAGTGTTTCCTCTTATGGCAGGAGTTTAAAGGTGATGTACAAATTCTGTACCAGAATATCAAATTTACTGTGGGAAGCAGCAGTAATCGTTTAAACTTTCTCGACTTAAAACTCCGATTTGTATCAGATTCTAGACAATATCTTCATTTTAAAAGCAATCACGCAAGACATACTAAAATCCAGAATCAGTATACGGATTTGCACTATTGTGACTGGAAAAAGATTTAGTAAGTAGGGATTTTTCAAAAGAGATTCTCAAGACAGCCCTAAGGACGCCAAATCACATGACATTACATATGAAAGAACCCTTAAATTTAAGTCAACGAATAAAAGCATCCAAATGCCGTAAAGGATGTGAAACTCGTTAAAAGCCAGAGACATTCACCTAATCTGAAAAAAGCTCCTAACATGTATGTAGAAATGCACAGATTCCCGATGTGAAAACAACAAACTATGCTATTTACACATTACAAAACTGCATTTGTTGTCTGTAGTTTTTGTAATTGTGTATATAGCATAGCTTGTTGTATCCTTTCTCACTGTATTGTACTTTCAACTGTTTAAGTGAGTTGATTTCACCCACATGTATGTATATAAACCTACCTGTACCCTCACTCAGTGCCTAGCCACTCTCTGAGGATGAAGACAGTTGTCTTTGAAAGCTAAGAGAATGCACTATGTATCGCATTGCACGAGTCGCTTTATTTATTTTGATTCTACTCACGTTATTAATTGAAAATAATGAGCCTTCGATAATGTATTCACGTGTACCGAGACTTTAGATGTGCTAGTGTTTTCTACGTATGTGGCACAGGTTAGTAGCTTTTCAGATTAGAACCTACCTCTAGAGTTTTACGTTTTTGCGTTTTCGGAATCTCGTGCAGTGTGCGTTCATATTTCGTAATTTTGGAATATACGTCCGCGTTATGTTGATTGTATGTGGTCACGAACGCCGTGCTTTTGTTCTTTGATTTCGGTTTTGGACTTCTTAAAAAGGTATTATGTGACTTGAATTTATCGTGTCTAAGACTCCATCAAACCGTGCGGAAATGAGGGAAAAGTCTACATATTCTGTTAGACAAGGGTATCCCAGCAGCCTTTGCGGCGCTCCCTGACAACTACCGCGTGGGCTAAAGAAAAGCATAGCGACGTATTCACTTAGCCCAGGCAGACCGCGCTTCTCGCCGTTAAATCGCATTTCCTCGACGTTTGCGGCTGGTAATCGTTTGGAATCGATAAGATATTATTAATAAGGTAACATTTAACAGCTGAAAGGATCAATTGTGTGGTAAAGACTCCAGGAAAGAGTAATAAACAGCTCTAAATAACCCACAACAGTGAGCTACAGGGCGCTTACCCAGCCGTTAAAATCCTGGGGTTAACACAGCGGCAACACCGTTATTGTCGGCATATAGCACGGATAATCTGTTTTAATTTCCCCCCATAAAGCTGTTAATTATCCATATTCAATGAAAAATCTATAAGATTCAAGGGATTTCAAATTCCTCATGGCTTCTGAAGAATATATTCGAGGAAAGTTCACTAGGTAATGAAACACATCCTCGTACAAAACTTTTGGCCAAGCCGTCATGTCTTCTATCCACACATCAGCTGGTAACTTGTAAGGGCATTTATCCAAACCAACAAGCGAGAGTTTTGACTGATATCTTGTCTTTGCCTCACCTGGCAGATTATCTGAATATTCGTAACTCATCGTGCTAGTTGTAAATATGGTCTGAGATTGTCATGAAAACTCAGTTTATATATAACCGAAGGAATTTTGCTAAAACAAGTATATATCTGCGTTATTTACCATTTCCTGATCATTAAGTCAATCTTTAAATCTGGATAATTAACAGCTTTATAAAAGCAGAAGAAAAAAAAACAGTAACACAGACTATCCATAACTGTGAAGGAATTTTGCTACAAGTATATATCTGCGTTATTTACCATTTCATGATCAATAAGTCAATCATTTAATAAGTCAATCATTGAATATGGATAATTAACAGCTTTATGGGGGGAAATTAAAACAGATTATCCGTGCTATATGCCGACAATAACGGTGTTGCCGCTGTGTTAACCCCAGGATTTTAACGGCTGGGTAAGCGCCCTGTAGCTCACTGTTGCGGGTTATTTAGAGCTGTTTATTACTCTTTCCTGGAGTCTTTACCACACAATTGATCCTTTCAGCTGTTAAATGTTACCTTATTAATAATATCTTATCGATTCCAAACGATTACCAGCCGCAAACGTCGAGGAAATACGATTTAACGGCAGGAAGCGCGGTCTGCCTGGGCTAAGTGAATACGTCGCTATGCTTTTCTTTAGCCCACGCGGTAGTTGTCAGGGAGCGCCGCAAAGGCTGCTGGGATACCCTTGTCTAACAGAATGGACTTATTCCCCTGGTACATACATGTACGGTCTTGAAACTGATGCCGATCCCTTCATACAAGATCTTCATTGTGTTCTTTTGAATAAAACCGTGCCAAAAATATAATGTGTATTAGAAAGAACGGAAACTCATTTGGAAAACAGAATACTGGCCATTTACATACATAAATCTCTAGATAACAACTTTTAAAGAAAATCACATGGATTAGGTTTACTGATCAGCGATACGGATTTGATATTTTTCAAACATCTTGAATCATTGGAAAATGTTGAACATTTCCCTCTTGCAGTCTATGTTTTTGTATACTGTGGTGGTTGTTTGTTTTGCTTTGTTATTATTTTTGTTTTGTTTTTAATTTTGTGTTAATGCTGTTATATGGAATATGGAATATATATTCGTATTATGGACGCGGAGATTCTTTAACGGACGACGGCTAAATAATGAATGACGGACTAGACGCTTATATTTGATACGGATTTGACAATATGAGCATCATGATATCTTATCGGCATCATTTAAGCTGAAATTATCTTATCTTTATATATTATTCTTGATTAGAGGGGGGCGCGAAAATTCTTAATGGACGACGATTTACTACTGAATGTCCGATCTGAGGCGTTGCATTTGCTAAATGACCTGTTTCTAATGAACAATCAATATTAATTAGTAATTGACGTGAACAAAATGCCGACCCCACACTGGAACACTGGAAAATCCGGTGACAGCTGGTGTACATTGTTTACAGTGGAAATGAGGAATTCTGAATTATCAATAACCAGCGCGTGAAAGGTTTTCATTAGCTGACCTTCGTGTAAATACTGATCTGATACATTCGTCAATTAAGTGTAGTATTGTGACCAACTCCAAGACCTGATATTACATCCATCCACATCTTGGATTATTTATTGAACCATTAATGTTAACCGAAATTCTAGAAAATAATCTAAAACTTTCACTGCGGACATTTCAGAAAACGTGATATAATAAAAGTCGTCTAGTTTTTCATGCAAGAGAAAGCTTTCAACAGCTTAACAGATTTAGAACCGGAAATTCATTATTGATAATCATGCGGTTTCGTAACACATCGTAATGAAACTTTGTTCATCAGCACACCGAAATGGTGGTGGATTAACCCATTGATTACATACTAACTAGCTATTATTATCAAACCGTTGATTTGCTCCTCCTATTATATAACAACAAATGACCGATTCGTTCGAGCAACAATTGTAAACCTTTGCTTATTGAATTTACTCGAGAATACATTGCATGGTGTTATGTCCCCCGTAGTGGTCACAATGATTTTATTCCAACAGGGACGCGGTTCATGTCGATATAACGTGGTACAAATATGCATAATATTCTAGTCTCGCGGGAGTTACTACTAGCAAAACCCATAAAGACTCCACTCTGTAGTGTGGCTAAGACATGCCTGTCATTTTGTTTTCGATGCAAATATAGCATACCCAAGTTCGATATTGTGATTGCTCATAGTCAAGAGCGACGTGGGACAGCAGATACTATGGTGATATTTTAGATATATTGAAGAATACCTCGATAAGGCCAAAATCATTCAAAACTTCAATTTTAAATTTCTGACAACGCTGTTTTACGACACTGTGATCGTTCATACAATATTTTCTGTGTGACACAGAATTGTTTGCGGCGAATTAAATAAATTATAAATTTATTTGGTTCAGTGTTCCACCCTATATACCTAGATCAAATTGTAAGAAATATATTAAAGTTTCAAGTTTCAATGGAAGGGAGTTTGTACATGCTGAGTGTGAAACAAGAGTTTGTCTCTCGTGTATTTAATTCAAAGAACTACCTCACTTTCCTTTTGGATGGACAGTATCCAGTGATGTAAGTATTAATCAAAATTGCTAATGGCTCACAAGATATCGTGTAGAGTAAGAGGGAAAGTCCCCGCATCACTAACTGTGTGTCAGGGCTATATGATAAATCAAATTGGACTTTCTAAAGTTCCGATACCAGTAAAGGGATATGTTTTCAAAATAAATGCTCGACAAATTGATTGCACGTGTAATTTCGGGGCTTTCAGGGAGCCGTCCTCGTGACGGCTGGCCGAGCTAAATCATTTGCCAGGAACAGAGACAATGACAGGTCGCTCTTAACACCGGACATAATCCAAAGACCTATTCCATATTTCATATAAAAGTATTAGCATCAAATTCGAAAAGACAATCATAGTATACATAAACATATGTTTGTTTCCTGCAAGAGAGAAGCGGTCAACAGTTTTCAATGATGCCGGCAAGACATCATGAGGTTCCAAAAATATCAAATCCGTATCGCAGTTCAAACAGTTCAAGTATAGGACAGTAGCAATTAGAGAACACAAGAGCAAAACAGCGATTAATCATCGCGTAAAGTTGTAATTAAATGTTAGCCAAAACAATTTTGGAACACGTGGTACATGTACAGCACGCAAACGAGAAGACCGAGCTTTTGTACCTTCGCTTAGCCAAGTCGACTGAATCACAAAGTTCTGACGTATAGAGTTTGCTGATGCAGTGGACTTCACCAGCCAACATGAGACACTAACCTATCTGGCGGATCATCATGGTGCTCTGGTAGCTCCCACAAAGGTTTTTTCTCTCTGGTTGGCAATTGTGTTGATCACCATGTATGCTGTGTACAGGGAAAGCAATTGAAAATAAGCTGTTGTTTTCCCTTCTTTCACTGCGACTGTGGGAATGGGGTTATAAAGTGTCGAAGCGTTTCAAGATATCGTTCGAGATGGAATCGAACTATTTGTGTATTATTCTCGGAGTTTTCTTCTTCAAACGGACGAATTAATCGCGATATAACGTTTCAGATATTCACACCGAGATAATTTGGTTGGTGTTCATGTGTGGAAACGTTTCTATATCGTGTATATTTCACGAACGAAACACGATGTCGCGATTAAATTGTGGTCACTTAGATCATTTGCGAAAACAATTTCAAAGAGGTCAGCAAACCCTTACTATCGTGCGAGACACTCTCACTCAATATCTCGACACGTAATTAAACAAATGTCATACCGAATCGAACTACAGGTGTAAATGTCCCGACGCTCGCACTCGCGCTCAGATCAGGGAAATTAACATGAACTTGTATGAGAATATACATTAGTTATGTAAGAAATAAGAAATATATCAAAATTGTACGTTTCAGAGGAAGAGTTTGTTTATGCTGAGTGTGAAATTGGATGTTCGTCTTTCGTGTATTCAATTCGAACAACCACGCCGCTTTTCATTTCGAGTGGAGAAAATCTATTGATGCAAATATTAATCAACACCATCAAATAGTTGGACTGGTATCGTGTCCAATAATAGGGAATGTTGCAGCATCACTAACTGCGTGTCATGGCTAACAGGATACATCAAATTGAACATCTTAAAGATCCGATACCAATACAGGGAAATGTTACCAAATTAACTACTCGACAAATTGATTGCACGGATAATGTCGGAGCTCTTAGGGAGCAGTCTTCGTGACGGCGGAGGGCTTACCGTTCTAAACGAACAGCCATTGTGCCAGGAACAGACACATTGACAGCACGTCGATAACCAGGCTTTTCATAACCCACGTCTTCTAAATACACTGACAACAAGAAAGACCATAGAAGGAACTGATCCAAAAAGACATGGGCAAAGCAACGATTAATCATCGCAAAAAGCTGTAATTAAATGTTGACCAAAAACAATTTGGGGGACACGTACAGAGCTAAATTATCCAGAAAATGGTGTTCAATATCCGAGAAGATTCCCTGAAAGACAGTGGATAGCCAACCAGTATATCAAAGGCACGGTACCTGATTACACTATGTGACGTGCAGTTTGTCTCAGAGCCGCGGATTTTAAAACAAACCATTGAATCGGCAGTGCCCGGTTCGAATGTTTTGAATACAGGCGTCTAGTCCATCATCCAATATTCAGCCGTCGCCTATTAAAGAAATTTTGCGTCCCTAATCCAAAGACCCAATTCATATAATAGTATTAGAATCAAATTAAAAGAGTAAATCATAGTATACATAAAACTAGGTTGATTTCCTGCAAGAGACAAGCGGTCAAGAGTTTTCAATGATGCCAGCAAGACATCATCATGTTCCAAAATATCAAATCCGTATTGCTGTTTAGTATTCTTAATCCATATGATTTTCGTTGTAAAATCGTTATCTATAGTATGATTTAGCTCAGTCACGCCTTGATTGTGACTGTCTTATGAACACTTTGAGGATCTTGAAATACATGGGTTCATACGATCCATAGCCCCAAGTTATGCGTAATTAGACACAAGTTACGAAACGTGCCGCCATAGATCACGCAACCTTTGAAATCAGCATGCGATAGCGAATCGTTAGATTCTTGGTATGTGCTTTAGAATAGGTTAACCGGAAGACTATACTGTGACGTCATGTGGCTCTGTCAGTATGTCGGCACATCTCCCCACTTCCCTTATATGTGTTGTAATTTGGAGGCGCTTGATATAGCCGTGTTTTATAAGTTTCTGCAATAATGATTTGTGACGTTGATTAAAATCGTCAGATTTAACAAAGGATCTAACAAACGCTACTTGGTGAGATATGTATAAGATATGTGCAGGCCTACTGGAAAATTACTGTCCAGATAGGGATAGTTTACGATATTGAAATTGTAATCATCTCTTTAGTCGTAAAGTCGACATTTTAAGAAACGTTTTAAGGTGGGGACCGACAATTCCCTTTTCAACATAGACGTTTATTGCAACGTTTTATATCAATTAATATTGTTATACATATCAGAATAATTAAACAAAAATTGGGGGTCACAATATCAGCTTATGTTATGGAAGTATTTTAACATGGGGTACTCCCTGTAGTGGAATTCCACAAAAATGATATGGAAATGTAGAAAAATAACCATAAAATTGGATTTTTAGACCACAATGAACATGAATTTCCGTTGAACGACACGTAAATTACCCCGCGTCATCTAAATACAACACATTTAGTTGTATTCAAATAAAATTTTACATAATTGTTTAACAATGAACATAAATCTCCAATATACCAAAGATTGTTTTGTTTATGCGAAAATGAATATTTCGCCGTTTGAACTGTATTAGAACATGTGTGTGGGGTGTCGGTCTTCATTTTAAGATGTATGGGACAGGATACCCAGATGCAATCGTGTTGTATTCGGAGAAGGAATATACTTACTGAAAACTCAAACTCAAACATATCGAGGATTCTTAACACTTGAACTTCCCAAGCTGAAGCAGTAAGCGTAATATAACGTTTAATGGACGATGGTTGGATATTGAATGACGAACTAGATGCTTGTATGTGATATTTGGAAACCTTTCTAAATCGAGCAAATTCACGAGTGAAACACCATATCGCGATTCAACTGTGGTAACACGAGCCTCTGATGAAAACAATGTCACAAGAACTCGGCAAAGTCTCACTCTATTTCCCAACACATAATACAAGAATATAAATACGAATCAAACTACAGCTGTACCGGTAGTTATTACCTACCCTCGTACCTTCAGATCTGGAAATTGAACATGTACTTGTAGCTCGTTCTAAATTCATGGGAATATACATTAATTATGTAAGAAATATATGAAAGTTGTACGCTTCAAAGGAAGAGAGTGTGTTTATGCTGAATGTGGAACTAGATGTTCGTCTTTCGTTTGTTTAATTCAACTAACCACATCGCTTTTCATTTCGGGTGGAGAATCGCTATTGATGCAATTATTAATCAACATGTAGCCTAATAGATCGGTTGATTTACAGTACAGTAAGTGGGAATGTCCCAGCATCACTAACTGCGTGTCATGGCTAACAGGATAAATCAAATTGCATCTTAAAGCTCCGATACCAGTAAAGGGAAATGTTTCCGAATTAACTACTCGACAAATTGATTGCACGGATAATGTCGGGGCTTTTATGGAGCCGTCCTCGTGACGGCGGAGGGCTTACCGGGCCAAATGAACCGATATTGTCCCGCGAACAGACACAATGACAGCACGTCGATAACCGGGCTTTTCATAACCCAGGTCTTCTAAATAGTCTGACAACAAGAAAGAACATCGAGAGAACTGGACATGAGCAAAGCAACGGTTAATCATCGAAAAAGCTGTAATTAGATGTTAGCCAAAAACAATTTGGGGACACGTACAGGGCTAAATTATTATGAAAATGGTGTTCAAAACCTGGGAAGATACCCTGCAAAAACAGTGGATAATAGACCAGTATATCAGTAATACAGGTAAAGGCACGATGCCTGATTATACTATGCGGCGTAGAGTTTTAAAACTAAACGAATTTTAAACTAAACAATTGAATCGGTTCGAATGTTTTGAACAGAAGTTAAGCCGGTGCTAGGGTCCGTGTGGATACTTCATACATTGTAGCCTCCACATGAATAACTGCAATAAAAGCGTATTCTCGGGTCTGAATGCGAGAGGTGCCGAGGGAAACTTTGGAGTCAAATGGTTGCTTTTTAGTCGCCAGACGCCGTCAATTTTTCCCACCTCTTGCATATCTCCAATTTGAAAACATTTCGACAATCTCTTTTCAACATAGACATTTATTGCAACTTATTATATCAATTAATACTGATACACATAGCAAAATAATGAAATAAAAATGGGAGCTCACAATATCAGCTGATGTTATATACGTATACATATTGGAAAATTTAGAAAAATAACCATATAATTGGATTTTTAGAACAAAATGAGCATAGATTGTCGGTGAACGAATCAACCCTTGTCACCTAAATACAACACATTTAGTCGTATTCAAATAAAATGTTGCATAATTGATTAACAATGAACATAAACTTCCAGTATACCAAAGATTGCTTTATTTATGCGTTATTCGGTTTGAATTGTCTTAGGACCTGTGTCTGACGTGTCGGTCTCGATTTTAAGACAGAGAAAAATCCCATGTATGGGACACGATACCCAGATACAATCGTGTTGTATACGAACTAGGAATGTACTACTGAAAACCATTGAACTCAAACTTATCGAGGATTATTAACACGTGAACTGCCAATGAACTTTAGAGAAATAGCAAGCGTCAGATCCGACATAATATTCATCCGTCATCCATTAAAAGGATGCCCGTGTCATTTCATTTGGCTCGAATTAAAATTGTGTATAAAGCAGAAATGGTACCAAAAAAAACAAGAAATTAAAATTGTGCATGAAACAGAAATGGTTAAAAAACCAAGGTGGTTTCCTACAAGAGAGAAGCGGTCAACAGTTTTCAACAGTTTTCAAGGATGCCAGCAGGACATGATGCTTTAAAATCCTAAAATCCTAACCACTGATCATTATTCTTTATCCAAATGAATTTCCAGGTCGTTTACCGAAGTTTGTATCTCATTCACGCTTTGTCTGTGCTTGTTCATTTGAACATCATGGAGACGGGCTGCCGACCTCATGTCAAACTTTGTTCCTCGGATAAACTTAAAAATCCAAATCGCGAGATATATAATCTTTTCCTATGGCAAATCTTTTCTTGTTCTCGGTATTCTGGCTATACTCATTCATGGTCATGGGTTTCTAATAAAGAAAGTAAGAGAAAACCACGATTAGAGGAAAATCGATAGGTGGAAGCACTCACTAAGCAAAAGTGAATACATGTCCCACAGTATCACGTCACGTGCAACTGTAATGTTATAGATCTTACCATGCTCACCAATTATATATAAATATCGCCTATTTATTTTATCTGACGGACAGGTAACTCTGAGAACATATTGATACAGATAATTTCAATGTTGCTCTTACATAATTACACGAAACGACATCAATCAAAACACATGTATTGCCGGCATTTGACGTATTGCACGTGTTCAATATATCAAACGACTTTCTGATCAATATGCCCCTAGGTTATTTTGTATTACAAGAATTATCGGTAATCCAGTCTGTACTTGACGACGATACTGTGATTAGCTGCCCTGTTTACTGTCTAAATATCGACGCACCTGCAATTAGCTATGACACTAATTATCCTAACACAATGTTTTCATGCACAGGTGATTTACTGTGTTTGCCGATATCAAAGAAAAGGGGAAAGAGCAAAAAAAATGCCAAACGCAAAAAAAAGAAAATGCGCATGCGATCTTGCTTGCTGGGGAAAGCATATGACATGTGCAATCACGCAAAATCAAGAATTACTATACCCCACCCTCATAAGATCAGAATGTATACCTCCGACTGTTAGATATACCCCGACAGTTTAGGAGTTTATACAATCTGAAAATCGAAGAATGTATACCTCAAAACGCATATAAAGCTACTTCCATTGAAAAAAAAGCACTGGAACTCTGGATTTTCCTGTCGAAAATATTTATTCCTGGTCAATGAAATATACGGATACGATCAGATAGTACTGAATCTGATTTCGTGATGCACAAACAGGTGATATTTATAATAATAACTTTTTTCAATCTTAAGCACAAAATCTCAGTTAACAATATGTTTATATTTAACGTTAGTGCTGGAAATTCATAGACCGACTGAACAAGAACAGTTGACCTCAAAATGTATTAGAAATGATTCATTGTACGATAATCCCATATAAATAGAATCGATATCCTTCTATATTATAACAATCGATTCATATCACAACTACATGTACCTACACACGATCTTCACAATTATTTAATCTGCCATATATTATAAATCATATATAGATTGATAAGTATTGACTGTTTAATTCCTACGAAGTAGGCTCTCATTTACAAATTGTCCGGTAATGAGTGAGTGAGTGAGTGAGTGAGTGAGTCCATCCGAATCCTTTCGTCAGAAAATAAGGAGAACCGTTGACATTAGAACCTTGATTTTTGGCATGAAGGTGCATTAGGGGACTGTTAACAGCAAGTTCTGAGCTGACCTACTTTTGATCAAAATTTCTGGTGATTTTTTTGAAAATCACTTGTGATTCTGACTTGGGCAGTACCCATCTTAATGTAGGCAGGATTTCAACTTGGGGTGGGGAGATTTCCAAGAGTTCATTTCGCGTCGGAGTCCTAATGGCTACCCTAATTCGTAGGTTCTGTGACGTTGGTCACACTGCCATGTCTTGAAATGCGACCCCCATAATATCAGGAACGATGAGAAAATTATAGACGTACCGGTTGCCTGTCAGTGCAGAGGGTTATCTGCTTATAAGACGATCTTCATGTCATATATTAACTTCCGCTTGCATGATTTGCGGTCGACTATATCGGATGTATAACAGATATTGTCTTCTGTCTTGTACATATGTACATATGCAGCCACAACATGATTTAAACAGAAAATTTATTTCACCAGGGAAACAGGGATCGGCGAACAGGCAGAGCCACAATATCTATAGGAACTACCTATAACTGTGGCCAAGACTTGCACAAGTTGTATGATCATTGGCCAGATCCAGTGTCTGGATTTTCAGAAGCAGGGTCGAAATTGAAATTTTGAAATCATACGCGATTGCCATTGCAAATCTGGGGTAACTGGGCACATGTGCTCATATTGAGGCCACGTATGATTAAGTGTACCAACTGCCGCATTTTGCCCAGTTTCAAAGTGGAGCAAAAGTACTTTTTCTGAATTTGTTAGAGTAAATAAATATCCGGAGCCGTACTTTAACCCACTTGGCGATAATGCGCGAGATATTTTTGCCATATAAAAAGTTACTCAAAATATCCACTGTTTTCTAACTCTCACCATATCTTTCATGGTTTCTTGAGGGGGTGGTTCGCACCCTAACCAATCCTGCCCTAACAGATCATATTTTGACAACATAAGTACCGGTATACGATTAATGTAACCAGTTTTCAAAAACAAGTGAGTGAGTGATTATTAATTTATCTCGAATCCTGAATGATCCAGAGGTACGCAACGCTGTACCAAACTATTTTAATTTCATAGAACCACCTTGCATTTCATATAAGTATACTAAATCTATAGCCACCAAAATATTCAATTACTCTAATGCTGTCAAGGAGTTTGACTGGAACGTATACACGTCGGCTATAGTTGTGATTGTGAATCGTCGAACTTTATTTATACACCAAGCATATTGATGTTCCATGGATAAAAATAATGTCACGTTTGGCCAAATGCGCTTGTTTGGCCGCCTCACTTCCTTGAAATATATGCGGCTAGACACCGACAGCTTCGTCAATAAGATAAAGAATGAATATTTAGAACGATAAATGGGCTAGTAAAAGAAAAGGAGAGGAGACGACTTTTCAACATCCACATAGATTAGCGAAATAGCACAAAACGAAAATCGCTGATATTAATTATTAACAAAATGTATCTTCCTATAATAATGGGAATTACGCGGTGAACGAAGAAAAATGATGGCGTTGTTAAGGAAATAAAGACGTCTAACTTCATTAAAACCGTGATGTACGTGTAAATCTGACGATACCCGGAACATAAGCTCCCAAAGGTATTTGGTCATTTGTAGTGCAACCGTATGCATTTTGAATGCGGTGTCAAATCTGACGAGAAGGGCGATCATTAGACGCGCCGAGATAAGAGATCTAATACACGAACTGTCTCTCATTTAGTAGCCAATTGAACACATCGGAAATCAATTCTTGTTAATGATTACACCCTTGTCTTCAGATGTATTAAGCTAGGCTAATGATGACACTATAGTAACTTTTCTATCAATAATGTGACCATATATACGGTTTCAGTCTTGCTTGAATCTGGACGCATGTAACTTTCAGTCAATCGTACATATGCTGAAAGACAGATGCGAAACCGGGCTTCTGTTTGTTGCTGCTGAAGATACATAAATGGTAAGCATTTTACTCGGGGACTGAAGGTAAGAATGGAGTGGGGTCGTGTTATTTCTTACAAAGCATCCTTCCCTCCACTATGGGTTGCTACATGTCTCCTATAATTTTTATCTGTGGTTCTGTTCTTCCGGTGGCCCTTGTCTCCGAGGTTCACCTTCTCTACATAGTCATTTTGTTCTATATACATGAACTCGAGCTATATGTTAAAAGAGTTGGGAATGAGCGCATGGTCGGCGTCGGGCCTTGAAGGCTATTTTTGCGGTACAAGCACTAGTGAGCCGTCTCATGTATATATAATTGCCGATAATACAACTCATCAATTTTCCTCAGATGTATTGACAAAGCATACCGATGCTGAAGGGGCCGTTTGGTCATTCCAGCCAAACTGTTCAAATAAACAGCTATAATAAAAGGCTGATTGGAATACAAAATATCACAGGCATCACTTTTGATATCTGTGAGCTAACTGAAGTCAGAATATGAAGATGTGGTGCCATGTGACTTCTTCTCGGAACGCCGCTATTTTCGCCACCACGATGGCATGTTATCTCTCAATTACACATTGGAGATAACCCGATCATATTTTTAGACACTGTGAGACATCTTCAAGGAAGGCGTTTGACTCTCAGCACACAATCTGGTCATGCTCGATCGCATGGATGGGCAGTTTTATATTCTCTGCTAGGGTTGTTGTGTTGATGAGACTCCGTCTTACATGCTCACCTCGGCGCTCACCCCGTTGTTACTGTTGTTACTGTAAATGACATTAAATCTCACGGCTTCGGTTTAACAGAAATGCAAATAAGATAATATATTTCAGACGTTTTCGGCGCTATCTCGAAGCAAATTGTTCGTACAACGTTGAAATTTCACTCAGTATTTTAACTGAAAATATTGATTTCTTGTATTTCATGAAAATCTGTCGATAATTTACGAAAATATCCAATATCTACAATGTTATTTTGGGGCCAGTTTTGACGTGATGTGCCAATGTTACATCATGCCGGCTTGACGTCAGAAATAAACCACAAATCTCCCAACTAATTTTTGTTTCGCTATTAAGAACTACAGGAATGATTTTCTGACAATCTCAACAAATTTAATGCTTTGGTCCAGTTCTTATGGATTTAGAATTTTACTGCTTAACATCTTGCAGCTAGAAGAAAAAGAATTATTATCAGCATGAAGGAATAGTACTCACAGTGGGATTCAAACTGCGGACATCCGCCGCCATGGGTGAACGATATCCCTGGTAACCACCGCTCTATACTAGAGACAATGCGTCGATAAAACTGTGCGCAAAAAAAATGAGTTTTGTAAGATGAATACTCTTTGTTATATTCAGGAAAAATTGTTTTCAGCTAAACTACATCGTAGTGTATATTATCCGAGTTATGTCGGTGCGAGTATTCCCGTATAGATGTAACTATACCTGGGCTGTGTATAAAATGTGCATTCAGTCGTTTGCCGATTCATGTGTGATCCGGTAAAGATGAAGGCTTCGATTAAATTATAATTTGATCATAAAACTACCTTTATTCTAAAAGCAATGTAAAACAAAATGGCTGAAAAAGGGCATGTTCTGTGCCATGTATTTATTACATGATGTCGCTAACGACATGGCGAATACATGGACAGGTCAAGCGTAAAATATAAATATTCCCCGAAGGATGTGTCAGACGGGCAGAACAAAGAACCAACCATGCTCAACAACTTCGTGAATAAGATAAAGAAGGTAACTGAGAGAGTAACGACTTGATGTTTATCCGACCTGAAAGGCAAGTTCATCAGTGAGAATGAAAACAATGGCGATACATTTCTCCAGGCACCTAATATAACAAATGTAACGTCTATCCAAAATAACAGCCAATGAATGAAACTGACAGAAATGATCAATTCTACGAGCTATGAGAGAAATACCAGTCTTGTTATAATTAATTATATTGCCCGAAACTTTACGGATAGGGCTCAGTTAACTTCTGAATTGTCCAGGGAAATGTACGTGATAACTTGGATTATATTGGGTTCAACCGAGGATACCGTGGTTGATACTATGGACAGCGAATTATCTTCGCCACCGAAACTTTGCCGGCGAAATATGGCATTGTTTCTGGATGGCTAATTACCACTGGTGTATGACGTTTCATCTGCTGATTCGTTTTAATGATGTTCACGGTGCGAAATGGAAAGGTTATATGAAGTTAGCAAAGAAAACACGCCTTTAGATGTTACGTTTAGACGAAAGCCCAATTTCAAACGTCCGTCGATGCTGTTTTACCTCAACTTTAACTGTGTGCGTTTGTGCAGAAAGTGAGAATATTTTTGTGACTTCACACACACAGCAACTGAAGAGATTATCCCTTCAGCGGGAGGGGGAAATATATAACCGCCACATATCTTTTCTGAATAGAAATGTGGACGGGATCAGCTGTCATAACCCCTTTTTTAAATAATATTTAGGCAAAACATAGTAATTTCTGTTACTAGATCCCGTGATTGCTCCGTGTTATTTCATTGCCGCTGCCTGAAATGCTGGACAATTACTTGAATTCCAGGGAAATATTCGTTCGGAATATGTCCTAGATTTTACGCTGAAATTCTGGGCAGTGAATTGCGGTTGTTTGGCTGTTTGAACAGTCAGGGAATCCCTGAAACGTTTACGGAGTGTTAACTACGACTGGTGATTTGTTATATTGTTATTTATCTGCTGATTATTTTACGGATTCTTAAGTGATGAAGTTAATATTTCTGAAATAAGAAGGTGGAAGGAAACAACTGCCTACTCCATCTTTCACGTACTTGCTGGGGTATTTATTGGAGCCCTGGTTAATTTGAAGTGTTTATAACATCACTTGCCCAATGGCCGAGGATACTGTAATTTATACGTGCTACATCATACTTTCTTCATCGTAATATCTCGATTCGAATTTGGTTCGATTCGCTAAATATTCACCGAGTGCCCAAGCACGTGGATCAGTTTTGGTTCTTGTGGTGTTGTTAGAAATATACAGCCAGTTATTGTCAGTACGCCGGCATGTTTTGCCATCACCTTCGTTATGTTGCGTTATCCGTGTAGATAGCTGCGGTTCATAATTCTCAAATACAAGCGTCTAGTCCGTCATTCAATATTTAGCCGTCGTCCATTGAAGAAGTTCCGCGTTTATAATCCAAAGACCTAATTCATATAACATTAACACCAAATTAAAAGGATAAATCATAGTATACATAAAACTATGCTAATTTCCTGCAAGACAGAAGCGGTCAACAATTTTCAATGATGTCGGCAATACATCCAAAAATATCAAATCCGTATCGCTGATCTGCATTCTTAATCCATATGATATACGCTGTAAAGTCACGTTATTCGGGGATTCCTCCTGAATGTTCGGAACACATGTCCACAACTCATTTTTGTGGGATTTCAACCTGAATTTCAGGCTGAAATCCTTGAAAATGAGTTGTGGATGAGTGTCCATTGGAATACAACACTTCTCAAATAAATAAGAGATCTCCTTCTCAATTGTTGCTATGTATCGGTACTCTGCACTGTAGTAGAACAGGTCGTATGAGGACATTGATAAATCGTGAGAACAGCATCGTTTCCCAAGAGTATAACATCTTCAATACTATGAGTATGGATTTCATTTTCAAAATATGGCACAGTCTGAAACAGATGCTATGATTTCCATTCATACATCATTCTTACTGACCTAACAACCACTTCAAGAATGGTTTTCAACCCCTCATGAATATAGACCAAATCGAAGTGTTCTGGTCCAATTGACAAGATCAACACCTTACTAAGAATCGCATGCTGAAAGTGGGAGTAAGTGCGAACTGCTTCCAGTTCGATATCCAAGAGTTTATTCAGACCGGTTGACATTTTACCGGAGAACTCACAAAGAGTGGCAAAATCGAAACCACCATTGCAAATTAAATATCCGCGAATCTTTATTCTATAGAGTGTTCTCATACAAGCAAAATCGAACAATGGCCGATTTCGCTCGATAGCATAATTGTAACACAATATTTCTTAAGCGACCATCAGGCTTCGTGATGCAAATTCCATTAGTGTAATGGAAAAATGCTTAACGCGCCTTACACACCACGCCATCATCGTATCAGCTGTTCTTATTCCGAAAACACCCGCTTCATCTTCTCTCATCACAATATTAAAAAGCTACTGCGTCCTTAACTTACACGATTCTAAGATTTCAAGGGGAAAATGTCTTTATGTATACGAACGTGAGCTCTTTTCGACCACCGCTCCTGGTTGAGAATTAAGTGACTTCCGGTTGAAGCGACAGGTACATTAGTCCCGATTTAGACTTGACTGGTCTTTTACCGTCAGCGCAAAGAGCCCCCGGAAAGTAAATGGCTGTACGCAAAGTGGGGACTACACGCAAGCACTTTCAAGTCGTACGTCAAGAAAAACGGCGGGTTCCTCTTCTACGGCAAGGAGAAGCAGTACTGGGAAATGGCTAGCGCTCTGAGAGCTGAACGTCTTGACTGTGACGATTGATTCCTCGTGAAAAATCAAACATGAGCCTTTAGGACCTACTCTCACGAATTTATCGATTATCGATAAGACGTTTTAATTCTAAGAGGTCGTAAAATCTATAGCGGAGGGATCGGCGCGGGCCGCTATTTGGCAAATTACCGTCATTCGGCAAATATTGAAGCAAGCCGATAATAGAGTTACACACGTGGTCTGATCTGGTTATACCATCGGTCCAGTGTAATAGTCGTCCATACGAACAGTGAGTTCTCAGTGGACCTCTAGCCATGCGGACACAACACTTTGAAATGTTTGAAGGAAGTGGATAAGCAAACGCCACAGTCTCCCCTCGGAATTACTACATATGGCTTGAGAGCCAGTGAAAGAGTGGAAACAATACTGACTCTTCTGTGGCCCTCGGATGGGAACTAACCGAGTCTACACTCATGCTAAGGCATAATATGGTAAATCAACTCTTTACGAACTGCTGTAAGCGGGGTTGCCGAGTTGAAGCACGTGGAGAATTTCATCTTGCCAGATTGATTTTATCAGTACGTGTCCATGGAATATTCTCATTGCTCTTCTCCTGATATTCCTTCCAGCCTCTTACACACGTGAATAAACTCCACCATTCTCTCTCTCAGGATTCTAGAGTCTGCATGCCGACCGACGTATTTCCTAATGATTTCTCGTTTTTAATTAGACGCCATTCGGTTTTATTGCCGCATCTTTAAGAAGAATTCTTCAATGGGGGTTTGTACTCCGTATACAGTTAGCCGAGCTGTCATCTCTGCATGTCTGTGACATCTTCCTTGTTTGCTCGTGAGTTATAACTTGTTTTTTTCTTTCAATTTAAGATTGCGTTACCCAATAGCTAGCTCGCTCGTCATGCATACAAGAGACTTTTTCACGTGACAGCTATGGCGACCAAGTGGATATTTTCGCTCGTCCTGACCGTCCTTTGTCTTCAAAGTGGAGGTAAGAATTTAACTTCTTCATTAGCAATCCTTTAAAAATTTAAAATTAGAAAATGTAAAATTTGATTTATCTTTTTCTGGTTTAAATCTATATGAGCATAAACTGGAAGTTGACTAGATTGATTAAACGTCTTTGTTTCAGCTTGAAGAAATCTTACCCGCTTATGTTCTAAGCTTTTGCCATGTATGTACTAAAAGATAAAAGATATAAGATTAAAAATATAAAAATTAAGCGAAATTATATTAATTAGGTTCTGTGATTCTAAATCACTATATTAATCATGGACGTTGAGATTGAAGTGAGCCAGATTTTAAGAATAATTAACCGCATGTCGTTTCAAACTGACCATTAACTGAACTAAAAAATATTCCAATGTTTCGGTGTAAAGTTTAAAATAATCTCCTGCTTTTACTATCCATGTATTGGTGGTCAAGTCTAGACACATATGTAGGAATCCGTATCAAACAAGTTCTTTGTTTCCTCTGTCTTGTCCTAAATAAATATGAAGATGGGAAAGACGTGTGTGGATTTAATATATATGTACACACTGACAGTATACGCGAGAGAACAGTGACAAATCGAAACCTCATTTCTGTAAAGGTGGTTGATCAATCGAGAATATTGATTCCGGCAAATCAATTGAATTTCTGCCCAAGATAGGCTGGGCAGAATTGACAAGAATTGTGCGCTAAAATGAATAACTGAAGCGCGCCGTATGGGAGTTGTTAGGGGGAAATGAACCTACTCTTTCAAGCGTGGCAGCTTCACTTTTCTCAAGCACCTTTCGTAGTTCTTCTTTGATGAGTACCAGCCCACTCGGCTTTACCTTGTACGGGGAGAGATTTAACATATAGATTAAAAAACAACCCGTTTTGACAGGCTACCAGTGACCGATGACAGTTTTCTTATTGCTTATGGCTCGTTTTGTGTTTTCAAAACTGGAGAGAAGTCTTCGTGGATCCGGACTTCATAAAACTACAGCAAGAAAAACGTTTTTGCCCCTGACAGATTTGATAAAGGAAACATTACTGCGAACCTACTTTCTTATTGATTTTCCATGTTTGTCTTGTCGTCATGCCGAACAGTATTAGAACAATATTATCATGCCATCTTCAGCTCGTCCAGGGAAAGCTTATTACATCCTATCACCGTAATTGGTTGGGCTCAAGGAGAACTGACTATAGTTTTATCCTTCTCCCATTCTGGAAAATGTTCCACTGTAAAGATAGTGTAAAACTGACACGAAATACGTCTTCATGCAATTTAGATAAGCTGTATTTTTCTGTGATTGTTTTCTCATTGTCATTTAGCCTTTTCCCCATAAAATAAAGCTATATTATTATTTTGTATGTTCTTGATCCACCAATTTATACTTTTCTCTCAGAGTGAGGTAGCGTATATAAAATCTCAGCATTTTCTGCCTTGAATTTTAAAGTATGGAAATGCTTTTATTTCCTCAGTAAATGCCTGAGTAACTTGTCATGAAGTTCCGCCTACGTTAAGTTCCTGTTGCATACCTTTGCCTTCCCCAATAGTGCTCCACCAAAAATAGTGAAAAGTAACCTTGGCACATCCTAATTAATGTTCAATGATTCGAACCGTCTGATTTTAAGAAAGATATAAAAAGAGTGATGCTTCCATTATGAAAACATATTATAGTATACTTTAGTTTACTATAGTAAAATTTTAGTAAACTAAAATTAATTGTAGTAAACTATTGTATACTATAATATACTATGATAATATATGGTATACTACAGTTTTCTGTTCATTTGTTGCCTATATACGGCGAGATTCTGCTGATGGACAGAGGCTTGCCCTCTGTACAAATCGTTGTGATCGTAGTTGTGTGACTTGTGAATATGGTGGAGAATGAAGCTCTTGGTCTGCGTCGGAGTTCGCAGGTATTTGTTCTGAATACGAACTTGCATTAATGAATACCCCCACGTTTGGGACGTTTTTGAATATCTGGCGGTCACATAGTTCATCATTTTCTAACAAATGACTTGGTTATTACATCATTCATCGCTCTGAAATATTTACACCTAATACCGCTCAAGCCGGTGCTGGTGGCCGTGTGGTCATTTCATTCAACATGTTCACATGAACAGATACAATAAAAGTGTCAATAGGGATCACTTTTGGTTCTGTGGGATGATATGGCTTCTAGTCAGTGCTCTGGCATCATCTGCTAGTCAGTACTTTGGCATCATCTTCTAGTCAGTACTCTGGCATCATCTTCTAGTCAGTACTCTGGCATAATCTTCCACCGCCCTTTTAATGTTGCGTTCAATGGTAGTTTGTAACACTTTTGCAACGTGTAATAGTTATCTCGTCATATAATAATACCCCGCTAGCATATACTATTTTCAACTTATGCCATATAATAAGATAGTATTCCTACCATTTTATACTCTGACGATTTACCATGTTACCATGGTATTATACTATAGCATTGGCACTATATAGCCTATAGTATATTATAGTACTATACAACACTATAGTATTTTCACTGCAGTATACTATAGTATTTTCACTAGAGTATGCTATAGTATATTATAGTATTTTCTTTATTGTATGTTATATCAGGCTATATTATGTTACAGCAAACGCGCTATAGTATTCCACGAAAATCCTACTTTTTATAAGGGTATAGAACGTTTATCAGTGATAGTGCCGATAAAAACAACATGGTGTCTTGCCGGCATGAAAACTGTTGACCGGCTGTCTCTTGCACGACACTAGCCTATATATTTTGTTAGAATATGGTGTTTTGATTATGCACGCCGGGGTTTTTTTATGGAAGACCGCGCGGCTACTGAATATTATGTCGCCACTTGTCTATCCACGAGGAGGCAAAGATAAAATCGTAAACTGCTCTTCTGAAGTTTCGCTGTGTTTCAAGACTGAAATTAAGAATAGACAGTGTTCAAATTGTGCTGCGTTTTGTTGGCATCTTAATTCAAAAATATGACCTAGAAAAATGAGATAAAAAATCTATCTTCGATTAACTTATTAAGTTAGTAAATCGGAGAGGGGATATATATATATATGGACCTTTTGACTAGCTGATTGCTGGGCGGGGGGACGAGAGAGGTGATCCAAGACTCAAAGCCTGGCACAGCTCAGAACTGTTTTTGTTCCTATCGTATACGTCTGGATATCGAAGCGGATCTAGGTTCCTAGGAATGAGGTGTTGCCATTATTGGCAGAGAGAGGAGAGAACGAGTCACGATTGTCTTATGAACGTCGCACTTGGTGACTTAGGTATATGGCATGTAATACCGGTATGACATGGCATGACTGTATGTCATCAATTATATTTATATGACACATTCACTGAGGCGAACAACGTAAGGTAAATTCGTGAAACAGGGCATGACTCCTTTTGTCAGCTGAAATATTCAGTGAACAATTGAATACTGAATTTCTCACAAGAATATAAGATCTAGCATATTAATATGTTATATATTATATTAATACATCTTTACCTAGTCTCAACAACATAAATCATATTAAACGCTCAATCCATTTTGATGTACAATGGAAGATTTCAATGGTATATGGCAATTCTAAGTACATGTATTCTTGAACTTGTGATGTTCCAAACGGTTCTGTAAATTGCACATCCAGGAATAGCATTATGACCTCATCTTATCTTATCTCCCATAGTAATAGATGAAGCAATACTTGTTTACCAGATCACATATCTGAGCAAATCAAATAAACACGTAATATAACACTGTCTCAATATAACAATATTTCAGTGTCCCAGAAAGCGTTTCATCAATTTAGTTAATTCAATGCAATTGTACCACAGTATGGTCTGTATGGTCTGTATGGTCTGGGAAGACATGAAAGATAATTTTTGTTCGCATAAAAAGTGTTATGATCAATTTAAGTGAAGTTTCACTTTAATCTCGACTTTTGTGCGGGGACAATTCCACTCAAGTTTTCCATCGGCGCCTCTCCTTCGAATATCGGAAATCTTTCTGGATTTTTTATCTTCCTTTTGCTAGATTGTGTTATTTGTAAAATTGGTCTTGGAACGATGATCGACGCGCTCTTTTGCTTTTAATATCGCTCATTGTATTTGATTGAAGGTAGTCTTTGATAGCTTCGACGTTACTTGAATAACGGTAGCACTTACAAACCCCGGGCGTTTTGAGAGCGTGGTGTAATTTCCACTGTTCGTTCCGTGCCCGGTGCGCGGGGACCAAATATTGTCTAACGAGCAACAATTCATCGTCCATTATCCGCCATTTAGAGCACGGAGAAATTTCATTGTTCACGAATTCCACAGCTAAATAGTCAATCTGCATGCGAGAGAACGCCCGCGTCCAAATCGTGGAGGATTCGTAATGGAAAGAGCGGTCCGGACGAAATCCAATTTTTGGAAATCGAAAGTCTGGATAAACGCGGAGAGAAAGCTCCCGAAGCTATCGACCCGTATCCGTACATTAGGCTTTCGCTCGCTTGTCTCCATCAATCCTACAGCGTTGCTCACTTGTGCCCGAAACAAGGTCTCAAATTGGGCGGACTTCCATTTTCTTGGCGGGTCGAGGGTTTATTGGGGTCTCGCGGCCGTCAAGTTTTGAAGACGCCTCAAGGATGAGTGGACTTTGATTAATCTAGGTTCTGTTTCCGAACAATTTGAGAGAAAATTGTTTGATTTGCCGCTCGATGAATCGCGCGACCTTTCCGTGATTACTTGTGTTCACATGTGTATCGTATGTACAAATCTGAAAATCTCAACAATAACTCTTTGACCCCCACTTGTCCGACCCCTCCATACCATTCCACTATCTCGTGAATCAATAACGATGGAAAGGAGGATTTGTTCTGACTAGGAATCAAATTCCTTAACTTTCTCTGACATCTAGAAGCCAGGGTCGTGATGCCGAGTTAAAATCTCGGATTTTCGCTGCCGATCTCTGTGACTGTTCCAGAATTGTTCTTCGATATCCTTCAAACTAAACATTGAATCATTGTTTGCAGGCGACATGAGATGAATGTACCCTAAATCTCACCAATCCTGATCAATGTTGATTCAAATCTAAACATCCCCAGCTATCATTCACGGTGACTGCAATCTTTCACATTTTGGCTCAAGTATCGAAATTCCGACTTCCACAGCTATCCGACTAAGCCATTTTTCAGTTGGTAGATTTCCGAGATAAAAACCATTTTGATACATTATGAGTGATTTATCACGGAATTGTTGGATACGAATGTGAAATAATCAGACATTTCATCTTGGCGATGCCGACGTTATCTCGAGACTAATGTTTCGGAATGGCGGCCAGAATGTAACTACATCTATGACGTTTAGATGTGTGGTAGATTTATGCAATCGTGGAACATAATCGGACAGTATCTGTATACTTGATCTTTATACTGTGTCAATCATGTTGACATCTTACAGAAGGACTTCGAACCAAAGTGCTAAAACCATCAGCAGATATTTGTTCAATATAAGTTTTCAGACATTTGATAGACAGCCGTTGTCTCCAGATTTGGATCATCAGCCGAATGATGATGCCAAATGATGTTACGCTGTGGTGAGCTAACGGGCGAAAGACAAAGTTTGGATATTTTATTGAAAACCTTCACTGGTGATGTTGTTTATTTACATACGACAAAAACAACAGAAAATAAATAAAAAGCGTCTGGTTTTTTCGTCTTAAAAATGTTTCTCTATTGTACTGATAAGAATGACAAAATTGCTTTATTTCACATCAAATATGTTGGTTACATTATGGCGGCAGATATATATCCCAGCTATAAATTGGTGAGGTGGTGGGAAAGATGTCAGCAAGAATATGCGTAACAAAAAAATCGAGTTGAACTAAAATAATTCCACAAGAGGAAAACGATCAACCGTCAATGATGCCCACAGCAAGAGAGTAGGGGGGCCTACATGTTCCTACGAAGTAGGCTACAGATCGCAAATTGTCCGGTAATGAGTGAGTGAGTCCATCCGAATCCTTTCGTCGGCAAAACCGTTGACATTAGAACCTTGATTTTTGGCATGAACGTGCATTAGGGCATTGTTACCAGCAAGTTCTCATCTGAAATAATTCTGATTAAAATTAGATTGATAATTAACACTTCAGTATATTGTTATAGATATATGTGAACTGTAGCCTTTAACGTGTATCCTATTTCACATTGGCCACATCAGGTTTGAGCCTTCAAATTCAGGTCAAATTACCCACAGCTAAAAATACCCTGTCTCACTGTATGCCACATGGCCCTATTACTGAGGTTAATCTACTGCATATACCCTCAAACAATCAGCGCTGTTTCCATAACGAAGCTGAGGTGGTTTAACGTTTATCAATGAAGAAAATCACCGATCAACCGCCATAGAATATAATGTGAAACAAGAAAACCGGAATAGTACATTCATCAGATTGCCGATGCCCAAAATGTGTTGTCTCATATATCTAGATAACAACGTGATGTAGAGACGCTATTTATTCGTCTTTGTACCGGTTATGCTCAGGAGAATGACATAGAATCATTATTATCTTGTGCATAGAAGGTGTTGGTCTTGAGTTGAATTACCGTAAACTACATAAATGCTACCTTTCTACTATAGTACTATATATAAAAATTTGTTGTATTGTTGGGAAAATAATGTGATTCAAAAAGTTGTTTTGATCCTGTACAAGGGCACTGAAAACCATTAAAGAGATATAAATGTATTTTCACACGTAAAGCTTGAAATCTACTGAACCTATATTATTCAATCTGTTTCCTTTAATTAAAAAATTGTAAAATTAAATTTATGTAATATTTATTTATGAAATAGGAAATGCTAATTTTCCATCATTTGTTAGTGCATTTATCTACACTGCTATTACCAGGCAACTTGCCATTCCTAATACACACAATTCAGTATATTGTTATAGATATATGTAAACTGTGGCCTTTAACGTGTATCCTATTTCACATCCAAACATTTCATCACAGACCAAATCATGCAGGCTTCAAATTTAGGTCAAATTGCCACTGATGATGAAATATCTTACATCAACCAATTAAGTCAGCCTGAAGCAATAACCCAGCAGAACATAGAAAGATCTGGTATCATCCTTCAGATTAGCCTGTGAGCAACAATGATAAAATTTACTGAGGGTGAAACAAAGCTGTCCTGCAAGCCACACAAGGAATTTATCAGCTTGTGTTGGGACATGTTGTTGGTATCATGTAAGCTGTTTAATAGTTTACTCATTCAAATCTCCATACCATATTTTCTGTTATTCAACAGACAAATTTCTTTACTGGTTTTAATTGTTTAAGTTTTACTGGGTTTCAACTTCTACAGATAGTAACATAGTACTGATACTGTAGAAATGGGTAGTGTGAATTTAATTATTCCGTGTTTAGTACAATTTGTTCACATGAATGGTGGAATGTCTGGACTATCAAATGAAAGTGTGTTATACATGTATGGCTCAAGCATGTTAGGTTTGAGATAGGCTAAACATAGGTTGTTCAAGGAGGCTTTGTTTTGCCGCTGTTGTGTGCATTAAGGGTATGGAAACATGATATATGCACCCAGAGCCCTGATCTACAGCTGTATGAAACTCAACATCTGGCATTGACGGCATGTTTAAAGGGTCTTAATTTATTTTCTTTGGGTAGAATTTAACTAGATAAAGTAACTTTGATTGTACTTCTTGAATATTGACTATATATCACACTGGGATATAATTTTAAACAAAAACATTACATGTGTAATTATGTCTAAATTTTTCTTGTCATTTCAAATTTTGATTCCTTGATTAAGGGATACAGAATCGCTGCCACGGAGTGTGTTGGTGTGTCACAGAATCACTGCCACAGAGTGTGTTGGTGTGTCACAGATTCACATCAGCACAGTAACTGGTAAACTATTCATTCAATCCCATCACTTTTAAACTTCAACAAAATATTCAATACTGTTTTAATCGAAAATTTCTGGTGATTTTTGATGAAAATCTCTGGTGATTCTGACTTGGGCTGCATGTGCCCATCTTAATATAGGCAGGATTTCAAATTGGGGCTGGGGGGGAGGGGGGGGGGGGATTGCCAAGAGCTCAGTGCCTGTCCTAATGCCTACCTTACTTCGTAGGTCCTGTGACGCATAGTCACACTGCCATGTATGATTATACGGTCACTAAAACATTCTTAATATAATTAGGTCAACTGTTCTTATCAAAAGGCATTTTAGAAATGTCTTTTCTATAGCACAACCTCTCTGATGCATCTTCAAGAGGGGAACTGTCCAGAATCAGCAATTGCAACAATGTATGATTACAAAATCATGGGCCTATGTGAAAGGAGAGAATGTCTCAGGAATCAATATCACTTTTCATATATTTCCCCTTTGGAAAATATGTCTTACCTGTGTTGAAAATCAGGAAAAATCTCTTTACCTTCGTTATTAGATAGAAGCCGAACCTATTGTTCCTATTAGGTATTCTTTCCTGTTAAAGTGGCGTCCGAACTGTGGCATACTCAAAGTACAGCTGTAGTGTACTAATTCAGAGTATAATATGGGGAGACAGCTATAATGTATAATGCACCCATTCAGAGTACAGATTTGAGAGACAGCTATAATGTATAATGTACCATTTCAGAGTACAGATTTGAGAGAGCTATAATGTATAATGTACCATTACAGAGTACAGATTTGAGAGACAACTATAATGTATAATGCACCTATTCAGAGTACAGATTTGTGAGACAGCTATAATGTATAATGCACCTATTCAGAGTACAGATTTGAGAGACAGCTGTAATGTATAATGTACCATTTCAGAGTACAGATTTGAGAGACAGCTGTAATGTACAATGTAGCAATTCAGAGTACAGATTTGAGAGACAGCTGTAATGTATAATGTACTATTTCAGAGTACAGATTTGAGAGAGCTATAATGTATAATGTACCATTTCGGAGTACAGATTTGAGAGACAGCTATAATATATAATGTACCATTTCAGAGTACAGATTTGAGAGAAAGCTATAATGTATAATGTACCATTTCAGAGTACAGATTTGAGAGACAGCTATAATGTATAATGTATCATTTCGGAGTACAGATTTGAGAGACAGCTATAATGTATAATGTACCATTTCAGAGTACAGATTTGAGAGAGCTATAATGTATAATGTACCATTTCAGAGTACAGATTTGAGAGACAGCTATAATGTATAATGCACCTATTCAGAGTACACATTTGAGAGACAGCTATAATGTATAATGTACCATTTCAGAGTACAGATTTGAGAGACAGCTGTAATGTATAATGTAGCAATTCAGAGTACAGATTTGAGAGACAGCTGTAATGTATCAGGTTCCATTTCAGAGTACAGATTTGAGAGACAGCTGTAATGTATAAAGTAGCAATTCAGAGTACAGATTTGAGAGACAGCTGTAATCTATAATGTACCAATTCAGAGTACAGATTTGAGAGAAAGCTATAATGTATAATGTACCATTTCAGAGTACAGATTTGAGAGACAGCTATAATGTATAATGTATCATTTCGGAGTACAGATTTGAGAGACAGCTATAATGTATAATGTACCATTTCAGAGTACAGATTTGAGAGAGCTATAATGTATAATGTACCATTTCAGAGTACAGATTTGAGAGACAGCTATAATGTATAATGCACCTATTCAGAGTACACATTTGAGAGACAGCTATAATGTATAATGTACCATTTCAGAGTACAGATTTGAGAGACAGCTGTAATGTATAATGTAGCAATTCAGAGTACAGATTTGAGAGACAGCTGTAATGTATCAGGTTCCATTTCAGAGTACAGATTTGAGAGACAGCTGTAATGTATAAAGTAGCAATTCAGAGTACAGATTTGAGAGACAGCTGTAATCTATAATGTACCAATTCAGAGTACAGATTTGAGAGAAAGCTATAATGTATAATGTACCATTTCAGAGTACAGATTTGAGAGACAGCTATAATGTATAATGTATCATTTCGGAGTACAGATTCGAGAGACAGCTATAATGTATAATGTACCATTTCAGAGTACAGATTTGAGAGACAGCTATAATGTATAATGTACCATTTCAGAGTACAGATTTGAGAGACAGCTGTAATGTATAATGTACCATTTCAGAGTACAGATTTGAGAGAGCTATAATGTATAATGTACCATTTCAGAGTACAGATTTGAGAGACAGCTATAATATATAATGTACCATTTCAGAGTACAGATTTGAGAGACAGCTATAATGTATCATGTACCATTTCAGAGTACAGATTTGAGAGAGCTATGATGTATAATGTACCATTTCAGAGTACAGATTTGAGAGACAGCTATAATATATAATGTACCATTTCAGAGTACATATTTGAGAGACAGCTATAATGTATAATGTATCATTTCGGAGTACAGATTTGAGAGAGCTATAATGTATAATGTACCATTTCAGAGTACAGATTTGAGAGACAGCTATAATGTATAATGCACCTATTCAGAGTACACATTTAAGAGACAGCTATAATGTATAATGTACCATTTCAGAGTACAGATTTGAGAGAGCTATAATGTATAATGTACCATTTCAGAGTACAGATTTGAGAGACAGCTATAATATATAATGTACCATTTCAGAGTACAGATTTGAGAGACAGCTATAATGTATCATGTACCATTTCAGAGTACAGATTTGAGAGAGCTATGATGTATAATGCACCATTTCAGAGTACAGATTTGAGAGACAGCTATAATATATAATGTACCATTTCAGAGTGCATATTTGAGAGACAGCTATAATGTATAATGTATCATTTCGGAGTACAGATTTGAGAGAGCTATAATGTATAATGTACCATTTCAGAGTACAGATTTGAGAGACAGCTATAATGTATAATGCACCTATTCAGAGTACACATTTAAGAGACAGCTATAATGTATAATGTACCATTTCAGAGTACAGATTTGAGAGAGCTATAATGTATAATGTACCATTTCAGAGTACAGATTTGAGAGACAGCTATAATGTATAATGCACCTATTCAGAGTACACATTTGAGAGACAGCTATAATGTATAATGTACCATTTCAGAGTACAGATTTGAGAGACAGCTGTAATGTATAATGTAGCAATTCAGAGTACAGATTTGAGAGACAGCTGTAATGTATAAGGTACCATTTCAGAGTACAGATTTGAGAGACAGCTGTAATGTATAATGTAGCAATTCAGAGTACAGATTTGAGAGACAGCTGTAATCTATAATGTACCAATTCAGAGTACAGATTTGAGAGAAAGCTGTAATGTATATTGTACCAATTCAGAGTACAGATTTGAGAGACAGCTGTAATGTATAATGTACCAATTCAGAGTACAGATTTGAGAGAAAGCTATAATGTATATTGTACCAATTCAGAGTACAGATTTGAGAGAAAGCTGTAATGTATATTGTACCAATTCAGAGTACAGATTGGGAGACAGCTGTAATGTATAATGTACCAATTCAGAGTACAGATTTGAGAGACAGCTGAAATGTATAATGTACCAATTCAGAGTACAGATTCGAGAGAAAGCTGTAATGTATATTGTACCAATTCAGAGTACAGTTTTGAGAGACAGCTGTAATGCATAATGTACCAATTCAGAGTACAGATATGAGAGACAGCTGTAATGCATAATGTACCAATTCAGAGTACAGATATGAGAGACAGCTGTAATGTATAATGTACCAATTCAGAGTACAGATTTGAGAGACAGCTGTGATGTATAATGTACCAATTCAGAGTACATATTTGAGAGACAGCTGTAGTGTGTCGATTCTTTCTTCATTTTTTTCAATTGGAATGGCATTAATGACATGGTAAATATTAAATGATGAGCCATTTATCCCTCACTGTTTACTACTTGGGTACTGCGAACAAGTTTTCCAAATATACGTGTATATTGAGCGCAAAACGATTCCGAATAGAAAGACAGAACTTAAGATACCTGTCAAGAATATATTTATGTGGAATTTAACATAATAATTGAAATAATTGATTGACTTAAGAATGATATAATAGATAGTTGTTTTGGAGGAATATGGTTATGGAGACGGCTGTTGAGTTTAAGAGGATACTGGAAATTGTAGAAGATATTTAACGGCAAAGTTTACGTTTTCACGCTAGTAGGTTTTTTTAGACTTCATAATCGAGACAGCAAATAACAAGAAACAGACAGGAGACAGGTGATAAGTTTGAGTGAATGTTGGAAAATAATAGGAGGTATTTTACAACAAAGTTTACGTTTCTATGTAAATAGTTTTTTATACTTCATGGCCGAAACAGCGAATAAGAAATAAACCATAGTAGTATTCTGGGCCACTATTTTACTGCGTTTAGAGAAATCATATTTAATGAAAATATCGACGCATTTGTTTAACACCCTTCATTTCCGGTGTGTCACTATGAACTATGACACAACCGCCTACCAACTGATATAATAACACTATCATTATCATTTGCACATCGTTTTAAATTCTCTTGGTATGAATCACTCTGGTGTGAATCTAGGTATTACATGAATACCTAGATTTATAATCATTAAATATATAAAGGTATAACAACTCGTCTTTCAAATGACTTACAGGCCCAAGTATCATGGTGGGTTGCGGTTCATTCGATCCCTATTTCAATAGTTCAATAAATTGCCTTTTTATTTGGTCTTGGAACATCAAATTGTTTAGCAGATATGTATACATTGTGGACGTTTTGGAAGTAATATAGCCTGAAATGGAGTTAAAATTTACTATTTTGTTGGTTCTCAATTTCAAGTTTTGTAAAACTAAATGTTAATATTAATTTCACTGATGAAAATGGCCAAACCTGATAGAGTAATTTCGTGTTCCTTAAGGCCTATGTACGGCATATCCTATATTATAACACGAGATACAAGGATTAAGTTCGAAACGACCATATACGTAGGACGCAGGGCTCAATACATGTCAATGAATTGATATTGTATTTCCCTTGCCAATTTTATCGATTATAGCCATACATAAATTCGTTAATTAGAACTATCGGTATCTTATACGGGTTATTTTATTTCAAGTGGAGTAATAGGATTGCATCACAATCTCGTTGAATATTCGCAAAAGTTTTTATTCCAATTTTGTTTGAGTTCAATTGGTTGAATGGCAAAAAAAACCATCATTCTGTTTTGCTATTTTTTGTAATTTGTATCCTATTTTTAAAGGCGTTTTTTAAAATTACAACTAATCAATAACATTACAACTGTCGTAATGATACGAAATGCAGAACAAAATAAATTGCCACAAAAGTCGAAATTAATTAAACTTTGTAAACGATGACAGTATTCGTTGTTCATCATTGAGTTTACTTTAATATATTTGAAAATTAAAAGTCTTTCTAATTAAAATTATTTCCAGTTTAACCGGTAAATCTCGATGGGGAGTTTTACCTATACATCCTCGTGGGCCGCACCGAACAGTCTCAAGAAATGCTTATTTAACCGCTTAAATCTGTTGAAATTAAAAACATAGTGTTCTCACACATGGCAAACCTATAAGTTTTGTTTGTTTATTTGTTTTAATATTTTCCCCCTGGAGGGCAGTCTCGTCATTCTTCCTCTGACAGACAAACACAGTGATATTTTATGGTCTAACGTACCTCCACTCATTTACGTTTAATGAGTAATAACTCACAAACCGTAGGAGAAGTCGCGGTGACAAAAACAGAAAGAGCTCAATGTATACCTTGACAAATTACAGGCGTGAAAGGCGGTACGCTATCTAATGATAGATCATATATGACAACACCTGGAGGCTACAGTAAACAGACCCACGACGAAGAAAACACGCTTCAATGAACTTCGTTTTCATTACGCATTTTTGTTTTGAAAACTCACTAGAGCCTAAAGCGTTAAATATACACTATTTCACCCGCCCGTTTGTTTTACCTTTTCTCTAACACAAAGTTCGATGCCTATCGTGATTTTATCCCTGTTTTAATATTCCTCGAGTATTTTGTAAAAGAAAAAAATGAGTTAAAATCAACTTTTACAAACATTTCAAAGCGCCATGTTACGTAAGTTTCAAATGTTTATCATCACTGTATTTATCATGAATACTCTGTAAAGTTTGATTATTTGTAGGTATGTAGGTAATGAATGAGGGATATTTGATGAAACGAAGTTAGGAGGTGTACTTTGTCTATTTTTGGTCTCGATTTCGAGAATTTCCCCATTATTTTTTTTTATAATTGCTAGAGGAAAACGAGAGAAAATGAGACCTGGAAACAGCTGTAGGCAAATTAACAATAACAAGAAAATTCATACAACATTAATTTTATGAAACGGAACGATTATCAGCTTGGAAGAAATGAAACCCCAATTAAAGTATCAAATGTCGCTTCTGAAGCAGCCATCACTGTCACTGACAGGTGTAAGCATCCCTACAAAATTAGTTTAGATCCACAGCTTCAACGTGCATTTTGCTCTCGAGAGCACACCATGAGAAATTAGCATAAATGCATGGTACTCATGCCACAAGAAATATCTTCAAAAAAATGATGGGCAACGGACTATAAATTTGGGAGTGTGCAAAATGCTTATTCTACATAGTATGTATTCTTTGAAGTACCCTGTTTATTGCGCATAAATAGTTTTTAGCATAGCATATTTTGCAGATGCAAACATTTTTGGCAGTATGTTCCTTTGGATAGACAAACTGGCCCAGGTAAACAAAATAAATCAGGCTATAACCATCGTCCAATCAGATAAGATATGTAGGAGGTGGGAAAAATTGACGACGTCTGTCGACTAAAAAGCAACCATATTACTCCACAGGAAAGTCATAGTCATAAGCTATGCGCCCTAGAGCTTATAAAGTCCAGTCGATATGCACATAAAATAGACAAGATTGTTCATACGTGTGAAAATTTGTACACTTATACTACCTCAGAAACTGGACATATTCTGATATAGTGCCAACTGATCTGTGCCCCCTGATTGCCAAAACAGACTTCAGTAATGGCTGACCCCTACCTGTCAATACACCCGAGAGAGGATCTGCCCATAATGCTGAACATTTTCATCTAAACAATTATACCTCAATATGTTAAACAGAATGTACGAATATCTCACATCAACCATTAAGTCAGTAGCTTGTGTCCTGCTGAATTTAGCGAGGAAACAATTGCAGCACGAAAATTCTGCAAATTTTGCTGTAACTTTACCTTTCCTTCAGGCATATTTTCTCTTTTCATTCTCTAGTTTACAGTACCAGGTACTAGTAAATAGCAATAAAACTTCCCCCAATACGCCTGGAGTAAAATACCGTATTGCTAATATCGTTTCAAAGTTTCTGTATTGGTCAATTGCAAAAAAAATTATCCCCGCCCCTTTATTTGATAAACTTTGATAAAATGCTAAGCAATGAGAAACAACACGTGAAAATCAATTAACCTTGTCCTATGGTGACCCAAAATTACAAGAACAACTGCGCACACGTGGTGTGGTAATCAACGTACATATTTATTTCTATTCGTTTTCCCAAAATGTACCTTTGATAGGAGTTTTGGCCATAATATCGAAATTAATTGCCAAATTAAGGCGGACTACAGCTGAAAGTATTTGGACAGATTGTGTGATACAGATGTTCATGCGGAGACTATGGAGCATCCACACGGCTCCTAGCACCGGCTTAAGCGGAAGTAGATACGCAAGCTCGGGAGCTGTGATGATCAGCTCTAACACATAACTCACCTGATGTTAATAGATGAGCATCGAGGGCGTTTGATGGAGAAAACGCCTCAACATGGGGTAAACCTGGTAAATGCAAGAATACCAACTTAACTGGAAGCTGCGCATCAGAGAGGGGATTTGACCGCGCATGTGTGGGCGCTGTCAAATCCTCTTCTCTATTCCTGATGTCCCTTGACCATCGGATTTTTGAGTGGATTTACAGATACACAACAACAACAAACAACAACTGGCAAAATAGAATTTACTTTTCCATTGAATGGGTTCGGGTCAATCACGTTGCTCGTTATATATTCACCAGGTGTAGCAGCCCAATCTTGCCCCACGGACGCGGTTAAGAAGGCCATGTTATGCGTGGGGAACAAATTCCCAACAGCGGAACAAGCGGGGCCGTCAGGATACGCCATCGCTTGGGACTATCACAAGATGAAACACGCTTGTAGGTGAGTACTGGTTTCACTTTGCACCTTAAACATTTAAGAGCCGTTGGTCTGGAAAGCAATCTTCCCCGAAAAGTTTGAATACACCGCGAAGCTCTACTCCTAACTTTGCATAACTGCACATCGTCAAGATTTTTTGGGGGGACATTAGCGAAACTTTGAAATAGAAGAGCGGTAGATAGTATTCCGTCCACTTCCACAGGATATGTTATTGTATATGATGCCTCGACTAGAAAAATTGAAATACAGGATCAAGGAGTCTAATCACATCCTTGCATCAGTGAATGTGGTATATTACCATGTGACTGCGTACCGAAGTCACTTGAAACCTGTGAACTGATTGGTCAATCAAACATGTTTTCTTTCTTGCTGATTGGCTGAAATTCGCAACGGCATGTTCCACGTACACAGGTCATCAGTCATCTGTGTTAGGGTTACCTTGTAAAGAGATAACCTTGGATTTATTTGGGATGAACTTTGTCACACTTCGTCGGATTTCACGCTACTTGGGATCCAAACCTATCGGCAGCATCGACAAACTGATCGAACGTAGTTTTTGAAAATAAAGCCCCTCGCTCAAGATATTCCCAGAACAAGCCGGCCGGCGGGTATATCGAGCAAGCCCAACAACTGACGAGCATGTCGAACAAGTCCGCCAGCCGACGAGTATGTCAATCTAGCCCAACAGCTGGCGAGTATGTCGAACAAGCCGAAAAGCCGGCAGGCATGTCGAACAAGCGGGTATATTTCGATTATACTGGTATATTTATACTGAAATACCCCAATTGTTCGAGAATGTGGATTATTATGAGTCCGCAGTCGTACCTGTCGTGAGGAGCAATATCTAATTGTCCTATACAATATAAAGAATTGAATGCGAGGAGTAACATAGGCCTACACCGGAGTAATATAGGGCTACACCTTCGCGAAGGTACCAGTCTTGTATTGGGAAGACTGCCTGTTATTCATTGAACACTGGTACTTCGTAGATTGTATAATGACTGATAAACTCTGGAAAACATTATTCAATGAATTTTCAACTTTATTAAGTGGCATAGATGATAGATAAAAACTTTTCGAAATATTGGGACTTGCACCATGCATTTACTGAGTTTATCCTGAGTTACTTCTGCAAAAATACTTTAAATGGTGGAAAGAACGTCTATGGCTTCGAAAATAGATATTCGTCGCAATCGACTTTGAAAATCTATAGTTTTACTTGCCTGAACCCGATTAAATCCTAATATATCAAATGATTTCATATTTGGAAATCGAAAACTAACAACTCCTTCCTACAAAGACTTTCTACTTGATATATTATTTTATTTGCAGAGATGGGACGATATCGATGTCAGTGTATTGTGTTCAACATATAATGAAACAGTGCCGAGGGAATATAGAAAAGAGCCGTCTACTACACAAATACTTCGATGTCGAACGAATGCAAAACGCCATGGAGGTTCTATGTGACCATCTAGACGGTAGGTTGATGCGGTAACCTGTTCAGTCACATTACAGACCACCATTAATAGTGCCTCAAGCATTAATAGACCTGCCATTTGTTGTGTTTAGACAGCCTACTATTAATTGTTCGATATATGTCTGAGTTGTTAGAGCATTGTTACATTGAATCCAGAATGATGCGACTTGGCTCTAGTTCAACAATAGACCAGGGGCTGTCTAATGACCGCAGGTCTGACATAATAAAATCACCGTTTCTTGATAACACGCAAACTTTCCATATTCTCTGTATCTGAACCTCTGTTGATCCATAGGGATTCCCCTCTCTTTGCGCATAACACACTCACTGCGTAATAACCGCTTCTCTGCAATCATCATGTCAGCGTCTCTCGATGGAAATCTTGTGTTTTCACTCCCACGAGTGGTGATTAGCCTGTTAGCACGAAGACATTAAAGCACTAGTATATTCCTGAGATCTTTTCCTTGTAAGTTAACAAAGTGAAGCCATTTTTATTTTCCAACAATAATAAATATTGTTTCACCCCAAATACTCTAGAGTGAGGTTTCAACAATATTTCTCTTGAAACGTTCTGAGAATAATTTGATCACTTACCAGTACGATAAATGGTTGGCCCTTGATCGTTAGCGGTAAAACATGGCACTCATGAATTTGAAGCCTTGTCCCAAGACCGATAAATGGTCGGCCCTTCATCAATGGATTCAAATTTAACAATCAAGTATTTGAAAGCTTCTCCCAAAAACAATACTCTAGAGTGTTGAGCCTTGATCACTTGGAGGGGAAGGAATGGGGAATACTGCGATAGGTGGTTCGCCTTTGATCACAAGGGTGAAACGTGACACAGGTAGTTTAAACCTTGCCCCAAGACAATTTCGGGAGATGGCCGGCCTTTTGTCAGTAGGGTTGAAACGTGGCATTCATGTAATCGAAACCTTCCCGTGAAACATGGCACAAAAGCGTTGGAACTATGCCTATGACTATCTATAGGCAGGTAAACATGGCACTCAAGCATTAGAAACATTGCCCCAAGAGCAGTACAGTGGATGGTTGACTCTTGGTCATTGCGGTTAAAACTTGGCACTTTCGAAAGCAGAGTTTGAAACTGGTCCCGGGAACAATAGCATTGGAACTTGGACCAGATCAGTTATCTAGGAAACCATGTCCCACAACAAGTTGAAACTTGAAGCTGGGAGGAACGGGATTGGAGCGGGATAGCGATAATTAATTGCAAGATTAAGGAGTGGTGGAAAATGATGCCATATATAGGACCACACAGAATAATATACTGACCGAATATTTCGAAAAACATCGAAACCAAAAGAACCAAAAGTGAATCCTGTGATGATTTGTGTATCAGCCACGCTTTTATTGTAGATGTTCATGTGGACATTGCAATGACCACACGGCCCCAAGCCCACGCGGCCCTAACCTTTCTTTAATACCTAGATACTTGATATTCTGCCCTAAGTGTTGAAAGCGACAGCATGGGGATTTGAACTTGGATCTCTGGAATAAGGGTCCTAAGTTCTGCCAATAACTACAGCATCAAAACACTTACGAACAATATGGATGAAACCTGTCCTCAATTGAATTTGGGTTGAAAATTTTCACAGATATTATGGTTGGAGGTTGGCCCTTAGCATTTGGGTTGAAGCTTTGCTCTCCATCATCTGGAATGGAACATTGTCGCACACACTATTATATGAAACCTTGGTTCAGGGGTATTGTGGTTGAAATCTGGATTCATTCGCAGGAGGGCTCAAATCGGGCCCTAACACCCTAATTTAGAGTGCAAAACTCCTCAAAAGGACTAAGGATAAATAAATGCATGTAATACCATATCGTATCGTATCGTATCGTACGATATACTTGAGGACCTAACGTATTCAATAGCAGTTGATTGGTTATTTGGAAAGTGGTTATTTGATTGGTTATCGAAATGTATTAACTGGAGCCTAGTGGCAAGGATCACATAGCCTCATGATTCATCGGAATTTATCCTATATTAACGAAGTTGATTTGCACGAATGATGTGCTCAAATCTCAGATGCAGTAACCAGATAAGTAGGTATATTATTTGCAATGGCCACTATTTTAGAAATGCCGATGATTCCTGGTAAATGCAAGCAGCGGTTGCAAAATCGTCTTATTTTTATTTACATTAATGCCATGAGAGCAGAAAAGGTGTGCTTCTACGGGTATAAATGTGGCGTATGTATACAAATTTATCAAATTATCTAGCAATCCAGTTTGATAGTACAAAATTGACTACAGTTAAACTTTCTTTCGGTGGCATATGTTGATAATTTGACAAAACTACAACATTGTAGTATCTTTTGACGAATGAAATACACCGTATGTTGTTTTGTTCAAAATTTTCATTACAAAGCGCTTTGAAAAACCTAAACACCATTATCTGCAGTCGTTGGTATGATATTGCTGGGGAATGGATGACATTGAAGGCAGTGTTTCCAAAAATGACGTCGTCACGTATGTTTGTGATTGCTTTGAGCCGCAGAGATAGTTTTTTCTCTCGTGTAATTCCTGCCAAACCCTTTTCAATCACGGCCGTTGCCGTCAAAAGAATACTATGAAGAAGAAAAACTATAGAAACTGGGATATTACTTGCCTGTCATTCGATTCAATGGTGGATGATAAGAGCAGTGACCTTTGAATAGCAAATATCATCGTCACTGGAAGAAGTTTTTGTTCACTTCAGCCGAGGGTTGAAAAAAAAACACGTTTTGAAATATGACCTTAGGAACATTAGCTCATATCAAGTTTATCTGTTGATGAGATAATTGGATTTTCTGGGCAACACTTAGAAATATATTTGATTCCCTGTTGCCATATTGTGCCTTCCCAATTCTTGCAAATCAATCTCGTCTTCAAACTGCCTCTCCCACGGAAGGGATGTCAATTTGCCTTTTTACGGTTTCGATTTGAGTATATTGGATTTTAATGGATTAAACCAACCAGAAAAATGAATGTTTAAAGTGAAAGCATTGGTTTGAGTTTATCGACCCAAATATGGTAGAGAGGGACTTGTCAGTCCTCAGCTGAACCGTTGACAAAAGTCGCCAGGGGTGAAAGAGCTTGAGGATTAGGCATTGTATTCTTGTCTAGTGCGACGAGTCGGTGATATATGAGACAATCCCGGAACACTTTCAAAGATCAAGTATTTTTGTTAACCCGTTAGTAGCTCTCATAAAAATTTGTATACATCTTCCTGTCTCCTAATTCGAATTAACGCTGTATAACCTAATGAAAATTCTCCCGCAAAAGACAATTTTTATGGATGTTCAACTGTCTCAGTAATAATTAAAAATAACATCTCGTCGATGTAAGATGAATTTCGCTGGCGCCATGGCAGATTTAGAAGGCTGCGAATTGTTCTGAGATTAGCGTTTAATTGGAAAATCTTTCTCCAGACCCGGCGAAGTTGTACCATCTTTATAAAAGCTATATATCTTCTCCGCGTAATGATATCAAATATAAGTTTTGCCATCATTTCATGAGGCACAACGTAAAGTAGGATATCCTCCACTGCCTCAAATCAGAAATCGAATTGACCCTTGCCCCGGTAAATAAGCGGGAGTACCTTCGGTCGACGCATAACATGACACAGTTATTGATTCACGAACATGGGGAAACAAGATCAAATCTGAATATCTGTTATAAAATTGCTTCCTCATTCACACGGAGTAATTGTGACTTATTTTTGGTCGCATCATAATTGTATTGCGTTCTGTAATCTTTATTCTCGAGTTAATTGAAATAAACTAGCTTTTATGAGGTATTTGGTTAAAATAATTCATCTTTTTATTATTAGATGTAGCTGAATTAATGTATTCCTCAGGCCTTGGAGAAATCAAATAATTCTTCTAACTCGAGCTTAATTAATGGCTCAGTTTATTTACCAAGCGAAAGACACAAATATCAGCCACAACTATTTTGTAAGCACCATTTATATCCGCTCCATTCTTTATACGACATGATGGATATACTAATAATTGGTTTCTGCTCAATTGCTCTACCAAATAACAGCTGATCTAAGTGTGAGTGTTATCTCTTCAGCCCAAAAAACTCTTGTTTCTGGTCAATGCTACCTTGGAAAACGAGCCCTTGTATGGCACTGAACCATCTGAAGGCTTGCCTACAAGAATAATGAGCTAGATGCTTATACTTGGTCACTGGGCGTGAAACATAACACTCAGGCATCAGAATCTTATCTCGTAAGAACAATGAGATTGATGGTTGATTGTTGGTCATTATAGGCGTGAAACTTGGCACTCAAGCATCTGAAAGCTTGCCCGTAAGAATAGTTAGTCAGGTGGTTATCCTTGACTCATGGGATGTTCATGGGATGTTTCTTTGTTTATAGAGGTCATGGTAAGAATAGGCCTCGGCTCCTCAGAGAGCTTGTCGTAAGAGGCGACTAACTGAGACACCCGTGGGATTCCCGGGTGTGAAAAAGAATAGGACCCAACCCGTGTGGTTCCCGGGTGTGAAAAGGAATAGGACCCAACGTCGTGATATAACTGAAATATAGTTGAAAGCGACGTTAAATCATATTCACTCACTCACCCTTGTTTATAGAGTTGCTTGAAGTTTTCATTAAAAATATCTATGTGAAATTTGGCAACACATATATCAACAGCATATAGGTATTCCAATGGGTACTAATTGTGCACCCTTGTTGGCTGACCTATATCTGTTCTTTTATGAACATGACTATATGCAGGCGCTTTCAAGTTACAAGCGTCTAGTCCGTCATTCATAATTCAGCCGTCTTTCGTTAAAGAATATCCGCGTTCATAATCCAAAGACCAATTTCATATTCCATATAACAGTATTAGCACCAAATTCAAAAAGACAATCATGCATAGTATACATAAACATAGGCTAGTTTCCTGCAAGAGAGAAGCGGTCAACAGTTTTCAATGATGGCGACAAGACATCATGATGTTCCAAATGATGTAAACCGGAAAATAAGAGTAGAGACCTTTGAGTTTCAACACAGACTCACTGTTCCAATGTGCATGTTCCAAAATTTGGAAAATTAAATGCAAGATTCAAATTGTCTTGACACTCATGAGTCACCATCTCCCAGATTTTGATGAAACATGTAAATTGGAACAGGGAGTTTGTGTTGAAACTCAAAGTATACACACCTTAAGCTTGAATCAAGCACTGGAAAGTGAACACAAAGTTTGAAATATATGTATTAAGGCAGTGTGACGTCACTGAACCTAGATATGATTGCAACAGACCACCATAGAATATCATGCTTTAATTGCAGTTTACTCTGTGTAATAAAATCGTAAAAAATTAAAACAAATATTTTCCCCCACAGTTTGCAATGGTCTTTCATTTGATGGAAACTTTTTTTGAGGGTTCACGATGACTTTAAGTGAAAGATGCTTAGTTCCTTGTAGATGCGCACGATAAGAAGAATTTTCCGGCTTTCCCCCACAGTCATGATAAACATTAATATATAATTGTTCAGTCCATATTTTGGTCACTATTTGACAGAGAACGTTTATACCCGTTTCAATGATTTGCTTACAGAGAACTGCCTGACAACTTCGGGAAGAAGTTTGATACATATCCAGTGAATTATTGTGTAGATGTGACCCGTTATGGTTTTACCCCTCAGCCTGGAAGGTGGGATGCATCAAAGCAATATGTGATTGCTTCTCACGCGTACCGATAAATGTACCCATAAACTGTGCCTATATGTCTAAGACCAGAATATTTATAATTGTATTCTTAATCTACAATTGTTTTCGCTCTATTCTTTTCCAGAGGCTAGGGCGTATATGCCGTGTATGCAAGAACAACTCCATGGGTTTGAGAGGTGTGCGGAGGATAAACTAGGCGTGTTTGAGGAACGCGCCAAATTAGCCGGTGGAAATATCGACAGAATTGTCGAAGCAAGCTGCAGGTAGGCTTACATGTTTCGGGACAATTTCAGAACACAGTTTAATGCCACATATTCTCTCATTATATTTGAGAATAGACTGCACAAACTCATCTGCAAAAAGTCTTAATATCTGATAATACGATTGCTCTAAAAGAAGACGAAAATCCTGTTATGACCGAAAGGAAAATTATCTCTGTAAGCTTATTATTGCTATACCCAGTCAGAAAGAAGGGACCTGAATAACACCAACAAGATGTTCATCTTCACAACGTCAAGGTTTCTTTTCGAGCGGCCAAACGGCGGAAGGATAAAGATACCCATGATTTTAGCGATGATGTAAGATGTTGAATAGAACACCAACAAGTGGTGCTGAGTAAAAGCCAGCACCATATTCTAGGCGTCAGATCCAACATTCACTATGCAGCCATCGTCTACAAAGGAATTTCATATAACAGTTAGCATCACCATATGTTCCAACAGTATTAAGCCATTTCTCATCCAGCAAACCACACCCTATGTCAGGGTTATGGACTGGACGGATAACGTGGAGATATTGACCTAATTAGCGATGGTGTCCTGTACGTGGGCATTCACATTTTAACCGACTGACTAAACGAAATGGTCGATAAAACAGACGAAAATCGGGGGAAAAATCGATAATTCCACGAAAATGCAACCTGCATCAATTCGGATACAAAATGACACTTTCACTATATTGCTGGGACCCGCACAGTAATTATGCAACCTGATCGAGTGCAGACGATTTCACACTTTGATTCTATAGGAGAGTTTTTGTTATTATTCCCTGCGGTAGATATATCATTATTTGTTATACACGTTTCATTTGCATTAATATATCCTGTCACTTCCTTTACAGCTTCATAAGCAAAGTGTATGGGTGTCAAACTACTGCTGTGCGGCGACATTGTGGCGAATATCCGGCCAGATTTCAACGCCGAATCATGAACGCTTTTCGTCCGCCATCTTGTCACGAAAATGAAGATACTGGATATTGGAATTCTGGGAGTAATCGACTGAGACTGTGTCTGGTTGTCTTCATGTATTCCCTGACGACATCATTACTCTTATGACGGCATGTAACTGTCGCATAGTGAACATCACCACCGCGGATGCATTTATATTCTTGTCATTCCCATCATCTGTGTTTGTGGGATGAAAGCGAGGCTGCTGCCATGGCAACGATCTATATCAACCGAAGCAAGTAGTTTAAACTAGTCAGCTGTAATGAAATCTGTATATAATCGAGTGATATAGCAGAGGGTGCTTGTTTCACATACATGTGGTCATATTTGCATATAATTCATTTAATGTATTTCCGAGATCGTTTATCGCTGCTGCCATACCTCTTCTCATTATAAAGTTTGTATGCCACACCCATGGCTAATTGGTCATACCTACATGTTCATTGGTTAAACTCATGTGTTTCATTAATAATTCCTGGAGGAGAAGACCTGGAATGCCTATGTTCATGCATCAAGTTGAACGATATTCCGCTCAAAATCTTGATATTTGGAACGAACTCCCACGTCATCTACCCACGGTGACACTAGACATGTACGTTGGCCACACCATTTTGATCATAGAGGGGAGTTTCTGTTAGTACAGTATCGCGATAACATGTGATAATTTGCATACATTACTGCGCGAATACGGTTTATTCACTGATACATCACAAGTCCATACTATTGGAGAGTAGTTGTATCTAAATATATCAGGAAACCCAAAATCGTCAATCTCTTGAGCTTTTGACTGAATCAGATAGCTGTTCAGGCGCGCCGGTTGGAGATCACTTCCTCGCAAGTAGGAAAATACTCAGGCGTGGAACCAGAAGATGAAATATTACAAGCGTCTGGTCCGTCATTCATAATTCCGCCGTCGTCCATTAAATAATATCTGTGTCCATAATCGAAAGACCTATTCCAGCATTAGCACAAAATTCAAAAACATAATCATAGTATACATAAACATAGGCTAGTTTTCCTGCAAGATAGAAGCGGTCAACAGTTTTCAAAGATGCCGGCAAGACATCATGATGTTCCAAAAAAAAATCCATATCGCTGATCAGTAGCCTTAATCCATATGATATTCGTTGTAAAGTCGTCATCTAGAGAATGATGTATCTCAGTCACGCTTTGATTGTGTCTGTTCATATGAGCACCATGAGGATCTTGAAGTACATGGGTTCATACGGCCCAGATTACGTTATGTTAATTGACTTTCGGTACAATTGAATTTCAGGGATTTTGCTTGAACTGGTCTAGGGGTTGGTTTGCCCTGAACAGCAAAAATATGGGCCAGAATTTCAGGTTGGGGTTTTCTAATTCACAGACAAAGTTATTCAAGAATTATTGCAAAGGCCGGTATAACATTTAAACTACATAACTCGTGGAAGGTATACCTTTGGATGTATACCAGTACTCAACAGGTATACCAATCTCACTGCCCTCTCAACTAAACATTTTCGTTAAATGCACATGAGTCTCACTCATTCCCATACCTACATCGGGAATGTTTCCCTGTACAATACAGTACAGATAGCAATAGTATTCCACGTTAACACATGGTATTGAATGGTCACTCATGTTCACATTTCAGAATGAAGCAATATGAGTTATGTCGCATAAAACCTGCACTTTCAGGGATTCATCTGGGTTCTGCTTGAACAGTTAGGGAGCTTCCTCATTTTGAAAGAGGGCGCCGTCGTGTAGGAAACACACCCTGAATTTTAGGAGTATTCTCTGAAGTTCAAAGAAAAAGATCAGTACTGAATACTTGAACCATCTTGGTGCATGGACTTTACAATGCTCCTGGTAAACTTTGATTATAATTCACTGTATTTGTATCGTCTTGTGACTGAATTGTTTGTTCATTTATATATATATATATATTCCGGTGCTTAATTTTGCATATACTGGCTATAATAACCATTTCCTGTTTTAAGAATATGCACTACACTATACTCTTCACTCCTTGGCGTTAATGTCATGGGACTCCGTTTTATATATTGCCATTTTGGGTTGAAAGACTCTTCTTGCTGCGTTTTATTTTTTTTTTATTTTTTTTTTTTTTTTAATAATCCATATGAACCATTATTGGCTGTATCGTTGTTAATATTCTGTGGGAAAATCAGAATACCGTTAAACTTCTATATCCACTATTCCATTTTTATATATTTGATACCATTGAACTTGTGAACGTATATAAATATATGGAGATTTTCTTCACCATATTTCGCAAAACACAAATTATATAGAATGCAGTTCTTAAATTGGTGTTATTGAAGTTCAAATGTGTACCAAATCCCTGCATTGTCGCAACTGTCACATAGCCAAAACGCAGTTGTTCCTTTTTGGGGTTATGAATAAATAAATATTTTGTACTAAAATTGTCTTGAGTGTATGTCTCATCTGAAAACATATAGTAGTTGACCCCATAGTGACAGAGCAAGTCTTGGTTTACTACAGCCTGTTGGGGTCATTTCGTCGTATAGTGTTTTATTTTTCCATTTAACAAATTTGGGCAATTACATTACATTATAGCAATGTATTGTTCATCCGCCCCCACCATCAACAATCCGCCACTCTCCTATCAGTCAAACCTCTCTCCGCTATCCACTGTGGGAGTCTTCTGCCTTGCTGGAGATCAGCATTGGATACCATTCTATTGGGTTTGCGCTTCATAGCTCCAGACAGAGCGAAACTCGTTGCCCACGCATCCCGCCCAACTGAGCAGTAACTGTCTACTGAAAGGTCGTATAGACATGTACAAGGTCACATCTCCCTTCATCTGTTGACAACTTTGAGACAATCCATTTGAAATTTTCCCAACAGCATGACTGTGCAAAAGCTGTTCCAGGGGATAGAACCAGGGTTGTCTCTTTTACCATTGGGTGTATGGTCTCTTTAATATGTAAATTTGTCTTGTCTGAGCCTCCCAATTGGCGTTAGATGACCCTTTTTCATGTTTAGGTTATCCTCATTGATCACAGTACTTCTCGGCGAAGATTCATGGTCTTTAGACTAAAACTCTGGTTGTATGATGGATACAAACAAACAAACAAACAGAGAGGGTTTCGTACCTTATATTGAGATACACGTCAGCATCTCGTCAAATATCATACAGGTCAGTAGGCCTATTCAAGTAACATGACTCATGCCGTACGATTCAGGGCGATTTACTGACGAAAACAAAACGTCAGAAAACAGACAAGAAATTCACATCCAAACATCCCCAAGTCCCGCTGTCATAATGTATGGTCCATCCGGTTTCGCGATACACCAGAAATGGAAGACAGAAACACTTACTTGCATTCCAAATGCAGCAGAGAGAATCTGGGGTGAGGTGGATATAATGTTTGGAAAAGTCCTTGTACCAAGATGGTGGAGATGGTGATAATACAATCAGAGTCATGTTACTTGAGTAACAGGGACAGGCAGCTGATCTAGATGTCTAATACCTTACTTGAGAGCCAGTTACGGTGTGTAGAAACTACTAGAATGACACAAGTTGTCAGGTCGACAATGCGGGAGTTGCACAATACAGGGTTCCGGCCTCGGCCGCTAGGATCGCCTTTGTTTTTATTTCCGTTTTATACCACTTCTATCGTCTGCTAGGCACTGAGCTTGTCTTTCAGGACAGCTTAGAAAGCTCCATTCCCGCTGAGATCTAACAGCTGTACGCATGCTGGCATGAATACACATTTAAACCCATTGTCCGCTAATGCCGACGTCGCGGTATTTATTGACTTTAGCGGAGTTCAAATGACAACTACCTGCATGATATCTCGCGACATAGGGTTTGCTTACCTACGGGAATTCCTTGAATGTTTCCAAAATATAAACGACCCGGAACGGAAACGTTTGTTATTTCAATCATCCCGTCTTATATTCGGCATATTTGTCTTTAACCATTGTTAACAATATGGAGGCACAATCGAATAAACTACGACAGATTTCTATCGATTATATCAAGTATTGAACTTAAAATCATATAAATCAACCACATACCGGCTTAAAGCAAACACGCAGTAGCTGCAATTTTCATATATATTTCCATGTCGGCTGCTTTTTCTCGATTGAACTGGAAATGTCGTTCGCCGCGATCCTGGCGATTGGGCGGTGGTTATTACGGAGAGTTATCGCCCGCTACGCTTCCAAGCGAAACGACCGGCCAGCCTACTCAGCTGTGCCTAGCAGACGATAGAAGTGGTATAAAACGGAAATAAAAACAGAGGCGATCCTAGCGGCCGAGGCCGGAACCCTGTATTGTGCAACAACCTTGCCATGACGTTTCACCCCACTTCTACCCCATGATGAAATATCAACCCATGATAATTATATAGTAGGGGAATCATAATACAGTTCACGGCCCTCATGTAACACGACATCAATTTAATTGCCAAAGCGATACACGTGGACCGGCGCATTCGGAAGAGCAAGTCCCAAACGTTTTAATTTGGTGTGTCGGGTCACAGGAATTCCCGCCTTGTGGCACATATACTGTGCGTTAACGGTTAAATTAGTGTAGGGTTACATAGTCGATGCTACATTTAAGAAATAATGTTTTAATAGGCGTGATAGATGGATATTTTACGCAAGGTTAGTGTGGGACAGTTTATATTCGCCCTTGCGCTAAAATTTATCAACTTTTCCACACTACCTGTGCGTACAATAACCATTTAGCACGCCTATGAAAACATTATTTCTATTCTGTTGCACTACTCAAATTGATTATCATCGAAGATTACAATGAAAGGTTGAAAACATATTTTACAACCTTTCTCCCCTTTTTGAAAAAACTCGTCCACTGATGTTGGGACGATGCTCCTGTCTCGGTTGGCATCGTGCCAAAGTCAGTGGACGAGGTTATGTAGTCTCTCAAATGGGGAGTGATTTTATCAGCTGAGTCAGCTGTCGGGAAATTACGTGGATATATGCGTATTTGTGTCGTTTTGTTAATCAATTTCCCGATGGAAACAGCAGTTAAACTTGAGAAGGAAATTTCAGCTTGTAATTAATTTGTTTGTTTTATTCGTTTGTTGCTTGTATGAAAGCAGATGTCCATTTCCTCACCCGACATGTGAACTGGAATCTCCTAATGAACACCTGCACTTGACACATGTACATTTCACATAACCGTGCTAAAACGTGTAATAAATGCATGATTAGCTCGATGTTGCACAAGTGTTATAGTTAAGGATAATTGATCACCTATACGATGTAGATGATTGGATGAACACATCGCCTTAATGAGAACGTCATCAGCAGGTTTATTGAAAACGCCAGATAGCCAAGCAGATAATTCCTTCAAAACATTCCCGTGCAGCTACATGTATATATGTATGGGAGGCTCTAGGGATCATTATGAGAGCTTTTTTGTCACGATAGTTATTCAAAATTTCAATATAATAAGTCAATGGCGTTGTGTGGTGCTTTTTTAAATGTGTACGCACTTTCGCTCAACTGACATCTCTCAGTGGTGAAATGGCGGCACCAAGACCAACAAATCTTCAAACTTTCATTTCGCAAACCAACCCCATAAAAAAATCAAGATGACATTTGAAATACGAATGCGACCATTACGAACACACCCGAGTGAAAATCACTCTACAAAATCAGGACAGGCTCGCCTGAACTCCGGTGATCCGTTGCAATAAAATACAGCACAGAATCGCGTACAAGTTAATCCGAATCCGAGCTGTATGATCTAAGTTTGGGTCTCTTGTATAGAATAGTAAATATTTCAAAGAATTCCATGGAGTCTTGCACATTCTCCCATGATTATTTGCATTGTACCATGTTCCAATATATGAGCACCCTCCGGAGTGACATTTCCAATAGTGTTCTAGTTTCTTTAGAATATTAGCGGCAATGTTGGGCCCGCAGAAGATTATTGCATTTTTTTTCATCCTTTGAAACTCAGCAAACATCCCGATTGTTAGGCCCATATACAGCGCAAAATTAATGCCGTATTGAACTATATTGACTCCCGATCTAGAAACGCACATCACGAAATAATAACAGGCAGAGCTTCTACATTTAATTCCAGAAAGAGCGTGTTCCTTTCTACGACAAATGACAATTCGTCTCCCAACAGAAATTTCATCATGTATAATCTTATTCGTCTAGGAAGATTGGCAAAGTTTATCGTGCAACTGTGCCTGGAGACTGAATAATTTAATTTGGATCAACACAAGGGGTCATTTGAAAAAGTTTAATGCATACTTGCATATCTTCAAGCTATAGTCAAGTTGATTGGTTGATTTGAATATTTGGAAAAAGTTTGACAAAAAGGAATATCCAGTCAATCAGAAGGGTTTAGTTTTTTCGGTGTCATCTTCATCGCCATCGCCATTATAAAAATCGTTTCCGTCGGCTTTTTTGTCTGAAATTTGGTGATGATATTGTATTTCATACAACAGAATGTGAATGTTTACCCTACCTGACCGGGGATCATGGGTAAATTCAAAATGGCGGCCATGTGGGGTACCAGAAAAGTGAAGATTTCTTCAAATTTTGGGGGGATTTTCTGCATGAAAAAGTGGGTAAAACATATTTTATTTTGTATCACATTATCATTTACTAATTTATCATGCAGTTTCTTCGTGAACAAACCAAAAATTCGAAAATTCTGAACGAAAAATCGCCCAAAAATGCTACTGTGATGTCATCATGGCGGCCATCTTAGACTGTTTACATATTCTTGTAGAGCTTTACCCAAGGATATAGTGTGGGAAGTTTCTGGCCTTTGCGATAGCGAAAATATATAGCCGGGGCATTTTCCGCAGGCCTACCGGTGAATCTTTTATCCAGGTGTTCGGATGTATTATACATGTACTAGAGACATGGCTGGGAGACTTGAATTAAAATTGAAAGATCATTTAAATGACATCTACAGCCACTGACACTGACGTTATAACTAGTGATTATAATTACTATCGTGGTATGAACTCCACAGTTGAAGGAGCATCGAGGGAAATCCCTTGATTGTGCACCCTCCGGAACCACTGGAGCTCGTTACCGTTGTTAATTGGTAAATTATGTTGATTTGAGTGAGGTCAATGTCGTTGAGTGTCGACAAAATCTCCCTACCAAATCAACACATTTAACCAACCAGTAACGGTAACGAACCACGCTGTCTTACGCTTAATTTAGTCTCGAAAGATGGCGCTTCATTCAGATGAGGGTCCACAAGCACCCAGTTATGGGAGCCGATCTCAGCTGATCAGGATTATCCCGATTCTTTGTCGACCATCTTTGTTTGATCTTTATCATTAATTGCATGTAAAATATGATACAGTTCTCTCGCGTCTAGTCCGTCATTGAATATTCAACCGTCAATCAAGCCGGCGTAATGGAAAGCAATAGGGCCAATATTTTCACTGTATGTCTAAAAACGCCAGAGGAACCAAAAATGACCCCTGTTATGATTTGTATCACAGCCACGCTCTTATTGTAGCTGTGCATGTGGGCATCTTGAATGACACGACCACACGGTCCCTAGCTCCGGCTTGAGTGGTACTAGATATAAATATACAAGGTCAACGATGTGGTAGTCCTCATCTTATGGACAACGATGTGACTGTGAGATGGACGAAACGGCCCAAATGGGGGAAATATTAGCAAAATGCAAGTTTTAATTCAGAACACACGTCTGTGAGGCCAGACGCAGACCAAGCGCTTCATTCTCCACCATTTTAACCACAGTCACAAACCACAATCCCAATGATGTGTACAGAGGGAACCCTCGGGGTCGAAATGTCCACCAGCAGAATCTTACCATATACAGATAACAGTTATCTCAACATATAAATGTGATGAAAACAGATGCCTGTATAACGACAAGAGCTCATACGATCCCTCAGGCCAATATTCTGACTGCATATTTAAAACACCAAAAGAAGCCCGATGACTCTCATCCCACTCATTCTCGGTAGACCGCCCAATTCCGGTAGCGCATGCGCAGTCCATCCATCAAAGACTCGTCCTGCTGTACCAATCAACACCGAGCTATTGGGAACCTTAGAAACCTACCAAGCTTAACATAGTATTCTGGCTACATGAGCGCAATAAAGAGCTCGGCCTCGGGGAGCACGATACATGCACACCGACAGGTTCAGTATTATTTACAGGTCTATTTGTCTCCGGAAATGACGTGAACGGCGGTTACGTCATCAACGGAAGCCACTTGACCGAAGTGAGAATTCTGTCTACTTCCCAATTAGGGAATATGATTCCGCGACTAGAGAAATGGAATTACAGGATCAAGGAGTTCAATCACGACCTCGCAACAACGAACGGGGTATATTTCTATATGCATACCGAAGTCACTTGAAACATGTTTTCTCCTTTATGATTGACTGAAATTCGCAATTGCATCTTCCAGGCTACACAGGTCATCCGACCTCTGGATGGGTTATCTTGGAAAGATATAATCATGGATTTTGTTTAGGATGACCTTTGTCACACTTTGCCAGATTTCACGCTAATTGTGATCTAGACCTATCGGCAGCATCGACCGTAGTTTTTGAAAATACAGCCCCTGGTCGATATTCCCAGAGCAAGCTAGCGGGTAGGTCGAGTAAACCGCCTCGAGCATGCCGAACAAACCCGCGAACCGGCGAGTATGTCGAACTACACGTAGCCCAAGAGCCGGCAAGTATCGAACAAGTCGAACAGCCGCTGGGCATGTCGAACAAGCCGGCGTGTATGTATGACGTGCTTACGTAGGAAAATGGGTTGTTATGAATCAGCACTCGTACCTGACGTGCGGAACGCTATAAAATTGGCCAAAACAATTTAACGGACTCAAGGTAAGGAAAGAAGTAGTTTAGGCCTTGACCTTCGAGGAGGTACCGTCTTGTCTTGTCTTGTCTTGTCTTGCTTCAAGAGTTACCTTGCTTCAGCATAAATACTTGACAGAGTGGAAAGAACCATCGAATTTGAGAATCTATAGTTTTGCTTGCCTGAAACCGATTACGTCGTAATATATCAAATGATTTCATATTTGGAAATCGAAAACTAACAACTCCTTTCCACATGATATATTATTTTATTTGTAGAGATGTGACGATATCGACGTCAGTATGTTGTGTTCAACATATAATGAAACAATGCCGAGTGAATATCGAAAAGAGCCGTCTACTACACAAATACTTCGATGTGGAACGAATGCAAAACGCCATGGAGGTTCTATGTGACCATCTAGCCGGTAGGTTGATGCGGTAACCTGTTGAGTCACATTAAATACCCTCATTAATAGTGCCTCAGGCACTAATATACCAGTCATTTTTGTGTTTAGATAACCTGATATTAACTGTTCGGTATATGTCTGGGTTGTTGAAGCATTGTTATATTGAAGCCAGACTGATGCGACTTGGCCCTAGTTCAACATTAGACCAGGGGCTGTCTCTTGATAACGGGCAAGCTTTCTATATTAGCTGTATCTGAACCTATGTTGATCCATAGCGCTTCCCTTCTCTATGCGCATAACACACTTACTGCGTAATAACCGCTTCCCCGCAATCATCATGTCAGCGTCTCTCGATGAAAATTTTGTTTTCACTCCCACGAGAGGTGATTAGCCTGTTAGCACGAAGACATTAAAGCACTAGTATATTCCTGGGATCTGTTCCTTGTAAGTTAACAAAGCGAAGCTATTTTCATTTTCCAACAATATTAAATACAGAGTTTCACCCCAAATACTCTAGAGCGAGGTTTCAACAATATTTCTCTTGAAACGTTCTGAAAATCATTTAAAAACTAGGGGGAAGGTGGAGGGAGAATTGGCACTCAAACATTTGAAACCTTGTCAAAAGACCAGTACGATAAATGGTTGGCCCTTGGTCGTTAGCGGTAAAACATGGCACACATGTATTCGAAACTCTGTCCCAAGTCCGATAAAATGTCGGCCCTTCATCAATGGCTTCACATTTAAAAATCAAGGATTTGAAAGTTTCTCCCAAAAACAATGTTGAGTGGTGAGCCTTGATCACTTGGAGGCGAAGAAATGAAAGGGTGAAACGTGACACAGGTAGTTTAAACCTTACCCCAAGATCATCACGGGAGATTGATTAGTAGGGGTAAAGTAGTAATCGAAACATTGCATCAGATGGTCGGCCGTGAAACATGGCACAAAAGCGTTGGAACTGTGCCACAAGAACTATCTATATGGAGGAAAACATAGCACTCAAGCATTTGAAACATTGACCCAAGGGTAGTAAGGTGGATGGTTGATCCTTGCTCATTGCGGTTAAGACTTGGCACTATGGAAAGCACGGTTTGAAACTGGTCCCTAGACCAATAGCATTGAAACTTGGCCCAGATAGGTTATCTAGGAAACCATGTCTCACAACAAGTTGGAACTTGACGCGGAGAAGAACGGGATTGAAGATGGATAGCGATAATTAACTGCAAGATTAAAGGGTGGTGGAACATGATGCTATATGAACACACAGACTAATATACTGACCGAATATTTCTAAAACATCACAAGAACTTTGTGATGATTTGTTGTGCCAGCCACGCTTTTATTGTAGATGTTCATGTGGACATCTTCAATGATCACACGGCCCCTAGCCCACATGGCCCTAACCTTTTTTTAATATCTAGATACTTGATATTCTGCCCTAAGTATTGAAAGCGACAGCATGGTGATTTAGACTTGGATCTCTGGAATAAGGGTTCTAAGTTCTGCCAATAACTATAGGATCAAAACAATGCGAACGATATGGATGAAACCTGTCCTCAATAGAATTTGGGTTGAAACCTTTCTCCGACATTATGGTTGGAGGCTGGCCCTTAGCATTTGGGATGAAGCCTTGCTCTCAATCATCTGGAATGGAACATTGTCGCAAATACCCTTGGTTCGGGGGTATTGTGGTTGAAATCTGGTTTTATTCGCAGGAGGACTCAAATCGGACCCTAAGATCCTAATTTAGAGTGCAGAACTCCTCAAAAGGACTAAGGATAAATAAATGCATTTAATTTCATATCGTATCGTATCGTATCGTACGATATACTTGAGGACCTAGCGTATTCAATAGCAGTTGATTGGTTATTTCGAAAGTTGTCATTTGATTGGTTATCGAAATGTATTAACAGGAACCTAGTGGCAAGGATCACATAGCCTCGTGATCCATCGGAATTTATCCTATATTAACGAAGTTGATTTGCACGAATGATGTGCTCAAATCTCAGATGCAGTAACCAGATAAGTACGGTATATTATTTGCCCTGGCCACTATTTTAGTTTCACGTCTGAAAGCCAAAACTTTTGCATATGAATAGAACAACATCTGGTTACCAACCCCTACTTTCACTGGGAATACCTGTGGTGTTTGTCAATAGGAAAACGTGAAAATGTTTTGTGGTTTACGTTTTAGTTTTTTCTCAATATGCTTGCCAATCTGAGTAGGGTGCACAATTTGACGATAAAACAAGAAATGCCGATGATTCCTGGTAAATGCAAGCAGCGATTGCAAAATCGTCTTATTTTTATTTACATTAATGCCATGAGAACAGAAAAGGTGTGCTTCTACGGGTATAAATGTGGCGTATGTATACAAATTTATCAAATTATCTAGCAATCAAGCACAATAACTCGCAGTTTGATAGTACAAAATTGACTACAGTTAAACTTTCTTTCGGTGGCATATGTTGATAATTTGACAAAACTACAACATTGTAGTATCTTTTGACGAATGAAATACAACGTATGTGTTTTCGTTCAAAATGTTCATTACAAAGCGCTTTGAAGAACCATAACACCATTATCTGCAGTCGTTGGTATGATATTGCTGGGGAATGGATGACATTGAAGGCAGAGTTTCCAAAAATGACGTCGTCACGTATGTTTGTAATTGCTTTGAGGCGCAACGATAGTTTTTTCTCTCGTGCAGTTCCAGCCAAACCATTTTCAATCACGACCGTTGCCGTCAAACGAATACTATGAAGAAGAAAAAATATAGAAACTGGGATATTACTTGCCTGTCATTCGATTCAATGGTAGAAGATAAGAGCAGTGACCTTTGAATAGCAAATATCATCGTCACTGGAAGAAGTTTTTTCTCACTTCAGCCGAGGGTTGAAAAAAACAGGTTTTGAAATATGACCTTAGGAACATTAGCTCATATCAAGTTTATCTGTTGATGAGATAATTGGATTCTCTGGGCAACACTTTGGTATATTTGATTCCTGTTGCCATATTGTGCCTTCCCAATTCTTGCAAATCAATCTCGTCTTTCAAACTGCCTCTCCCACGGAAGGGATGTCAATTTGCCTTTTTACGGTTTCGATTTGAGTATATTGGATTTTAATGGATTAAACTAAACAGAAAAATGAATGTTTAAAGTGAAAGCATTGGTTTGAGTTTATCGACCCAACTATGGTAGAGAGGGACTTGTTAGTCCTCAGCTGAGCCGTTGACAAAAGTCGCCAGGGGTGAAAGAGCTTGAGGATTAGGCATTGTATTCTTGTCTAGTGCGACGAGTCGGTGATATATGAGATAATCCCGGAACACCAAGTATTTTTGTCAACCCGTTAGTAGCTCTCATAAAAATTTGTATACATCTTACTGTCTCCTAATTCGAATTAACGCTGTATAACCTAATGAAAATTCTCCCGCAAAAGACAGTTTTATGGATGTTCAAATGGCACAGTAATAATTAAACATAACATCTCGTCGATGTAGGATGAATTTCTGTAATTAGCGTTTTATTGGACAATCTTTCTCCAGACTCAGCGAAGTTGTAACATCTTTATAAAAGCTATATATCTTTTATATACAACGTAAAGTAGGATATCCCCCACTGCCTCAAATCGAATTAACCCTTGCCCCGGTAAATAAGCGAGAGTACCTTCGGTCGACGCATAACATGACACAGTTATTGATTCACGAACATGGCTGTATGGGAAAACAAGATCAAATCTAAATGTCTGTTATAAAATTGCTTTATCATCCACACGGAGTAATTGTGACTTAGTTTTGGTCGCATCATAATTGTATTTCGTTCTCTAATCTTTATTCTCGAGTTAATTGAAATAAACTAGCTCTTTATGAGGCATTTGGTTAAAATAATTCATCTTTTTTATTATTAGATGTAGCTGAATTAATGTATTCCTCAGGCCTTGGAGAAATCAAATAATTCTATTAACTCGAGCTTAATTAATGGCTCAGTCTATTTACCAAGCGAAAGACACAAATATCGGCCACAACTATTTTGTAAGCACCATTTATAGCCGCTCCATTCTTTATACGACATGATGGATATACTAATAATTGGTTTCTGCTCAATTGCTCTACCAAATAACAGCTGATCTAAGTGTGAGTGTTATCTCTTCAGGCAAAAGAACTATTTTGTTTCTGGAGTGTGCTACCTTGAAAAAACAGCCCTTGTATTGCACTGAACCATCTGAAGGCTTGCCTACAAGAATAATGAAGTAGATGCTTATACTCGGTCACTGGGCGTGAAACATAACACTCAGGCATCAGAATCTTATCTCGTAAGAAAAATGAGATTGATGGTTGATTGTTGGTCACTATAGGCGTGAAACATGGCACTCAAGCATCTGAAAGCTTGCTCGCAAGAATAGTTAGTCAGGTGGTTATCCTTGACTCATGAGATGTTATGGGATGTTTCTTTGTTTATAGAGTTGCTTGAATTTTTTATTGAAAATACCTATGTGAAATTTGGCAACACAATATATCAACAGCATATAGGTATTCCAATGGGTACTAATTGTGCACCCTTGTTGGCTGACATATATCTGCTCTCTTATGAATATGACTATATGCAGGCGCTTTCAAATTACAAGCGTCTAGTCCGTCATTCATAATTCAGCCGTCGTCCGTTAAAGAATATCCGCGTCCATAATCCAAAGACCTATTTCATATTCCATATAACATTATTAGCACCAATTCAAAAAGACAATCATAGTATACATAAACATAGGCTAGTTTCCTGCAAGAGAGAAGCGGTCAACAGTTTTCAATGATGGCGACAAGACATCATGATGTTCCAAAAATATAAAATCCCTATCGCTGATCAGTATTCTTAATCCATAGTAATCGTTGTAAGGTCGTCATCTAGAGACAGATCGATTTAAAGGCCGTTCCTTCTCATTCACCAAACGCTATATAGACTCCTCGCTGTGGATAATCGCTATTTTAATGACGCAGTGAAGGATATATATCCACCTTCACTGAATTTGAAGGAAACTACAGATAGCCCTACAGGCACATCATATTTGACCTATATCTCTATAAAAATGAAGCAGGCCTTCTCTCTCGTCGACTTTATGACAAAAGAGATGGTTACAATTTCGACATCGTAAACTATCTCTTTCTGGGCAGTAATATTCCCGTGAGACCTGCATATGACATAATAATAATAATAATAATAACTTTATTTCCTCTGGGTAACTTAATTAGCATAAAAGCTAGTCTTCCTTAAGGCCCAGGCAGAGTTAGTAAAATTTAGTAAAACAAATATATATATAAAAATATGGACATATACATACATGCATACCTACATACATTAACACAATCTAAAATCTATCACAAACGCACAATTGTAAATTGCACGCATAATATGATATTTTATGAACAATGAACAATTTATGACATATACATATCTCGCCTAGTAGCATTTGCTAGATTCTGTGTTAAATGTGACGATTTTAATCAACGTCACAAAACATTGTTGCAGAAACTTATAAAACAGGGCTATACCACCAAGCGCCTCCACTCCAAGTTTCTCAAATTTGGCGATACATATGGCATGCTGATAGCAACATACGAGCGTAGCGTGCAAGATCTATGACTTTTCCTTTCGTAACTTGTGTCTAATTTCGCTTAACCCGGGGCTAGGGGCCGTATGAACCCATGTACTTCAAGATGCTCATGGTGCTCATATTAACAGCCACAATCAAAGCGTGACTGAGGTACATCATTCCCTAGATGGCGACTTTACTACGAATAATGTGGATTAAGAATACTGATCAACGATACGGATTTGATATTTTTGAAACATAATGATGTCTTGCCGGCACCATTGAAAACTGTTGACCGCTTCTCTCTTGCAGGAAAGTAGCCTATGTTTAAGTATACTATGATTGTCTTTTTGAGTTTGGTGCTAATACTGTTATATGGAGTATGGAATAGGTCTTTGGATTATGGACGAGGATATTCTTTAATGACGAACCAGACGCTTGTAATTGGTCACTATGCGCGAAACATGACAGTCGCGCATTTGAAACCTTGTCTCAAGAGTAATGCGATAGATAATTCGCTCTTACTCTTTGGGGTTGAAAGTAAAACTTTCGATAGCAATAGCGTTTGAGATTTATCTAGAGAGGAACAGCATTGGAAATTGACCCAGACTACTTGGCTATGGAACTATGCCCTGCAAGCAATATGGCTGATGGTTTGGCCCTGATAGTTATGGTTCTAACTTGTCCTTGAAAGAGCAATGGATTTAAATCCTGGAGACTCTTGGAGCATTGGGATGAAACTTTTCCAACCTGCAATTTGCTTCGAGCTTGACTCTTAGCATTTGGCTTGAATCTGGACTCTCAGTTATTCGGACTGGATCTTTGCCGCAATACTATTACGGTTGAAACCTTGATTCTGGGCTATTAGTTGATGAAACCTTGTTTCATTCGCACGAGGGGTAAAATCCAGCCACAATATCGAAATTATCTTTCAAACATCGCTTCAGCATTACTCAGTGAATGCATAACGTATTCTCTAAAAGTCGTCAGTTGACTTGATCGACTTAGTTGAAATGACTTGATGTCTTGCTGTCATCATTAAAAACTCATAATTAACCTCCTCTTTCTTGAACGAAACAAACATTTTTTTCTGCAACTACTTGGAATTAACGTTATGCTGTCTACCATAAAGGTATTGTGATTATTGACGCGGAAAATCCTTCGTGGATGATGGCTGAATGCTGAATGTCGATTTTGACGCTCATTCCTGACCAGAACCTGGTGTGAAGGGCCACATAGCATTGTGATCAGCGCAGATATTATCATATAGTAACTAAACTGATGTGACACACACACTCAACCTAGATGCAGTATCCACAGGAGTACGGTATTCGAATTCTGCTGGACACCATCTGTTTATCATGTCTGAAAGCCAACTCGTCTGCATATGAATGTAAGGACATCCGACGGACTTCATTATCAGTCCCTTCGTTTCTAATCCTCAGGAGTTCTGATTATCTCAAATTCATTTTCTTTGATGTGCTTGCGGTGGCTGTGACCGTAACGAGAGCATTTTTCATGTATTTCCGGCCAAAACGTTTTCCATCACGGCTGTTACCGTCATAGTAATAGGAATGACCGGCTACGAAGTAGAAAACACACATAAATTGGGATATTACTTGTCTGTCGTTTCACGCAATGGTGGCGAATAAACCGGAAAATAAGAGCAGAGACCTTTAAATGGCAAATATCATCTTGACTGAAATAATTAAATATGCACACTGCATATAGCATCATGAAATATGACGTTAAGAACATCAGTTCATATCATCTTCATCGCTTGGTGAGATAAATTGAATTTCCTAGGCAAGAATTTGATATATTTGGTTTCAGTTGCCATATTGTGCCTCGCCTATTATTAAATTTTTTCAAACGGCCCATCCCCACGAAATGAATGACAATTTGATTTTTTAACGGTTCAAACATATTTATGATCAAGTATATCGATTCTTAATAGATTAAACCGATCAACACAGCACCTGAAGTATCTAAAGTGAGAGAATTGCTTTGTCTTGTTCTGTATGGTACAGCGATCATAGAGGGTTTTTGACAAAACTTTCGCAGGGTAGAAGCTATGGGGAATGCGACGTGGTGTCCTCTCCCACACCCATTCCCCACATCTGCCATTCTCCTCGATTCTTGTTACGGACCATAGTTCGGGAATACATGGGACAATCTCGGGACAATGCCAAAATCAAGAAATCTTGTTAACCCTTTAATAGCAATCATATGATTTTGCATATATGTCCTTGTCTCCTTATCAACGCAGAAGATCTTGTTAAAAATTCTCCTGTAAAAAGACAGTTTGATGTTCAGCTCTCCTATTAATAAATAAGCATAACATCATTTTAGGATGACTTGCTCTGTCGCCATGGCGGATTTGGCAAGCTGAGAATTGTTCTGGTATTAGCGTTTAAAAGGAAAATCTTTCTCCAGACTCAGCGAAATTGGGGCATCTTTATGAAAGCTTCCCCGTATAATGACATCAAATATGTTTTTAGCCATCATTTCACGAGTGCCAGTTTAAAGTAGGATATCCACCATTACCCAAATTCAGAACTCGGATTAACTCTTGCCCCGACAAATAAGTGAGAGCACCCTCGGTCGGCGCATAACATGACACATTTATTGATTCACGATGGCTGTACGGAAAAACAAGAGCAAATCTGAATGTCTGTTTTTCAAATTGCTTCATCAACCGCACTCAATGATTCTGACTTATTGTTTGCCGCATCATATTTTCATTGAGTTTACTAATCTTTATTATCAAGTGAATTCAAGCAAACTAGCTATTTCTTAGGCATTTGGCAAAAATAATCCATCTTTTCTTCTGATGAGATGTAGCTGGAGTAACGTAATGCTCAGGCCCTGTAGAAATCAAATAATTCCTGCAACTCGAGACTAATTAATGGCTAAATCCATTTACCTCGCGAAAAACAAAAATATCAGCCATAAAAATTGGGTTATACTACATACGGCAGGATGGATATAGTAACTGTTTTCTGCTCAATTGCTCGATCGAATACCATCTGATCTAACCACGAATGTTCTCTTCATTCCAAAATCATGAGCCTCAAACCCTTTTGCACCTTTTTTTTTTTTTGACAAAATTATCTCCCTTGGAAAAGGCAAAAGTCACCAACAGTGGACATGTATCAACATTATTTCAAGAGTTAGAAAAGGTTGTCAGCAGTTAAAATAGCTTTGGAAAAGAAATTTATCGGTTTAGAAGCCTGACTATACTGTTATATTACTGTTCTCAATCGGGGCTCTTCCAAGAATAAAATAAAAACCCAAAATTAAATACACGTGTCACCGCAGCACTGTTTTGAAGGTCTTTTTCCAGAACGAAAGGTCTATTATTACATGCTTTCCCCCCTTCCCCACCCCCTCCTCTAGGCCAAACTTGTCCGAACGATATCTAGGCTACTATTTGATTGACAACTTCGAAACTTGTAGATGTACCCTGTGATATTTTTTGCCCGTTCGAGTATTTCGGCCGTTTATCGTCACCATAAATATATGCTTGTCCGGTTCATATATCGGATGCTATTCGATCGACAACCTCGAAACTTACATTGAAGATGATTAGTACCGTCCAGATGTGCACTCTCAGGATTGTTTTACTCCTTTCGGGTATTTCTTACCCAGAGTTATGGTACTTTATCGAAGACATCAAGATATGCTATATTATACAATGTTGTCGGCGATCTATCTTCATTACAAAGTGGCGAAGAAGTTCGAAACTTAAATGAAAGATGCTTAATAGTTCCTTGTAGATGCGCACGATAAGAATTTTTTTCGGCTTCGACGACTTTCCCCCAGAGTCATGATAAACATTAATTCCTGCGAAGTACTACCATCTGCAAATTGTACGGTAGTCAGTGAGTGAGTGAGTGAGTGAGTGAGTCCATCCGAATCCTTTCGTCGGCAGAAGAAAAGGAGAACCGTTGACATTAGAACCTTGATTTTTTGCATGAAGGTGCATTAGGGGACTGTTACCAGCAAGTTCTGAACTGACTTACTTTTGATGAAAATTTCTGTTGATTTTTGGTGAAAATCACTGGTGATTCTGACTTGGACTGTGCCCATCTTAATATAGGCAGGATTAATATAGGCGTGGGCTTTCCAAGAGCTCAGTGCGCTACGGAGTCCTACCCTACTTCGTGGGTCCTGTGACGTTAGTCACACTACCATGTATATAATTGTCCAGTCCATATTTCGGTTACTATTTGACAGAAAACTTCACAACTTACACAGAAGATGCTTACTTACCTTGCTTACTCCGTGCACTGTTAATGTTTATACCTGTTTCAATGATTTCCTTACAGAGAACTTCCTGACAACTTCGCGGAGAAGTTTGATACTTATCAAGTGAATTATTATGTAGATGTGACCTGTTATGGTTTTACCCCTCAGCCTGGAAGGAGCAATATGTGATTGCTTTTCATGCGTACCGATAACTGTACCGATAACTGTGCCTATATGTCTAAGAGCAGAATATTTCTAATTCTATTCTTAACCTACAATTGTTTTCGGTTTCTTCTTTTTCAGAGGCTAGGGCGTATATGCCGTGTATGCAAGAACAACTCCATGGGGTTGAGAGGTGCGCGGAGGATAAACTAGGCGTGTTTGAGGAACGCGCCAAATTAGCCGGTGGAAATGTCGACAGAATTGTCGAAGCGAGCTGCAGGTAGGCTGACATGTTTCGAGACAATTTCAAAAAGATAGTTTCATGCCACATATTCTGTCATTATATTTCAGAATAGACTGCACAAACTCATCTGCAAAAAAAAATCTTAATATCTGCTAATACGATTGCTCTACAAGAACACGAAAATCCTATTATGACCGAAAGGAAAATTATCTCTGAAAGCTGATTATTGCTATACCCAGTCAGAAAGAAGGGAGCTGAATAACACCAACAAGATGTTCATCTTCACAACGTCAAGGTTTCCTTTCGAGTGACCAAAGGCGAAAGGGTAAAGATACCCATGATTTTAGCGATGATGTAAGATGTTGAATAGAACACCAACAAGTGGTGTTGAATAAGAGCCAACACCATATTCTAGGCGTCAGATCCGGCATTCACTATGTAGCCATCGTCCGCAAATTAATTTCATATAACAGTTAGCATCAATTTCTAATATTAGTTGGCATGAAGACAAAATGGTTTAATGCAAGAGTGAAGCGGTGAACAGTTTCCAATGATGTCACCCAGATATCACGATATCCTTTAAACAAAATACTTATTAGTATTCTAATAAGCATTATTTATCGAAATCAATTTTCAAGTGGTTATCTAGAGAGTGATTTATTTCAGTCATGCTTTGATTGTGTCTGTTCATTTGAAGACCATGGATATGTAAACATATATGTTCAACTGACCCCTCGACCATATGTTCCAACAGTATTAAGCCATTTCTCATCCAGCAAACCCCACCCTATGTCAGGATTATGGACTGGACGGATAACGTGGACATATTGACCTAATTAGCGATGGTGTCCTGTACGTGGGCATTCACATTTTAACCGACTGACTAAACGAAATGGTCGATAAAACAGACGAAAATCGGGGGGAAAATCGATCATTCCACGAAAATGCAACCTGCATCAATTCGGATACAAAATGACACTTTCAATATAATATTGCTGGGACCCGCACAGTAATTATGCAACCTGATCGAGTGCAGACGATTTCTCATTTTGATTCTATAGGAGAGTTTTTGTTATTATTCCCTGCGGTAGAGATATCATTATTTGTCATACACGTTTCATTTGCATTAATATATCCTGTCACTTCCTTTACAGCTTCATAAGCAAAGTGTATGGGTGTCAAACTACTGCTGTGCGGCGACATTGTGGCGAATATCCGGCCAGATTTCAACGCCGAATCATGAACGCTTTTCGTCCGCCATCTTGTCACGAAAATGAAGATAGTGGATATTGGAATTCTGGGAGTAATCGACTGAGACTGTGTCTGATTGTCTTCATATATTCCCTGACGACATCATTACTCTTATGACGGCATGTAACTGTCGCATAGTGAACATCACCACCGCGGATGCATTTATATTCTTGTCATTCCCATCATCTGTGTAAGTGGGATGAAAGCGAGGCTGCTGCCACGGCAACGATCTATATCAGCCGAAGCAAGTAGTTTAAACTAGTCAGCTGTAATGAAATCTGTATATAATCGAGTGATATAGCAGAGGGTGCTTGTTTAACATACATGTGGTCATATTTGCATATAATTCATTTAATGTATTTCCGAGATCGTTTATCGCTACTGCCATACCTCTTCTCATTTTAAAGTTTGTATGCCACACCCATGGCTAATTGGTCATACCTATATGTTCATTGGTTAAACTCATGTGTTTCATTGATAATTCCTGGAGGAGAAGATCTGGAATGCCTATGTTCATGCATCAAGTTGAACTATATTCCGCTCAAAATCTTAATATTTGGAACGAACTCCCACGTCATCTACCCACGGTGACACCAGACATGTACGTTGGCCACACCATTTTGATCATAGAGGGGAGTTTCTGTTAGTACAGTATCGCGATAACATGTGATAATTTGCATACACTACTGTGCGAATAAGGTTTATTCACTGATACATCACAAGCCCATAATATTGGAGAGTATTTGTATCTGAATATATCAGGAAACCCAAAATCGTCAATCTCTTGAGCTTTTGACTGGATCAGATAGCTGTCAAGGAGCGCCTGTTGGAGATCACTTCCTCGCAAGTAGGAAAATTACAAGCGTCTAGTCCGTCATTCATAATCCAGCCGTCGTCCATTAGAGAATATCCGCGTCCATAATCCAAAGACCTATTCCATTTCCATATAACAGTATTAGCACCAAATTCAAAAAGACAAAAGTATACATAAACATAGGCTTGTTTCCTGCAAGAGAGAAGCGGTCAACAGTTTTCAATGATGCCGGCAAGACATCATGATGTTCCAAAATATCAAATTCAGGCGTGGAACCAGAAGATGAAATATTACAAGCGTCTGGTCCGTCATTCATAATTCCGCCGTCGTCCTTTAAATAATATATGTGTCCATAATCGAAAGACCTATTCCAGCATTAGCACAAAATTCAAAAACACAATCATAGTATACATAAACATAGGCTAGTTTTCCTGCAAGAGAGAAGCGGTCAACAGTTTTCAAAGATGCCGGCAAGACATCATGATGTTCCAAAAAAAAATCCATATCGCTGATCAGTAGCCTTAATCCATATGATATTCGTTGTAGAGTCGTCATCTAGAGAATGATGTATCTCAGTCACGCTTTGATTGTGTCTGTTCATATGAACACCATGAGGATCTTGAAGTACATGGGTTCATACGGCCCAGATTACGTTATGTTAATTGACTTTCGGTACAATTGAATTTCAGGGATTTTGCCTGAACTGGTCTAGGGGTTGGTTTGCCCTGAACAGCAAAAATATGGGCCAAAATTTCAGGTTGGGGTTTTCTAATTCACAGACAATAGTTATTCAAGAATTATTGCAAAGGGCGGTATAACATTTAAATTACATAACTCGGGGAAGGAATGTAGCTTTGGATGTATACCAGTACTCAACAGGTATACCATTCTCACTGCCCTCTCAACTAAACATTTTCGTTAAAAGCACATGAGTCTCACTCATTCACATGATTTGATTTGATTTATTCACCATATAACAGCAATATAAAAAACAATGTACAATTCAATGATAAAACATATAGTGCTGCGGATGGCGGGAATAAAACCCCTAGGGGCTTGTTATATCCCGGAAATATATTAAATATTAAATTTTGCACGATTATATGAAAATAAATATTTATATATAGTTAAGGTGAAGTTATGAGACATCGGTTATTGTTTGTAAAAGATTAATGTAACATATTTACAAAGATAATATTACATGTGTACAATAATTATAGTAACTACTATACATGTGCCATATTACATTAACATGAGCAGGTATTATCACAACATTTACATGCGTATACGTTAGTGTAGATGAGTAATTTAGAATATGTAGAATTTGACGGTATCTTGAAATTTTCAGAGTTGATAGGAATAATTCTTATGAGTTAAAAGATATTTTAATCGTGACTTGAGTAATGATATGGAAGTTGTACATTTCAGGTCAGTAGTTAGGTTGTTCCATACTCGAGGACCCTTAATTCTAGCAGTATAAAATGACAATTGAGTACGGAAAAACGGTCTGTAGAGGTTTATGTAGTTCTGTCGGGTAGGATAGTTATGAACGTGTTGTAATCTGGTAAAGTAGTTCTGGAGGTGTAGTGGTAACGAGAAGGAATGGTGCATGGCTTTATGAGTTAAAAGTAGAATTGTGTAGTCGTTGATTTTATCAGCAGTTAGCATATTTAGCTGTGCAAATAAAGGTTCAGTATGTGCGAGTCTCGAAGCTTTACATATAATGCGAACAAGGCGTTTTTGAAGGATAGTGAGAGGAGCAGTGTGGGTTGGAAAAGTATTTCCCCATACTATGTTACAGTATGTAACATAGGAGTAAAATAATGAGTAATATAGGGTGGCAAGGGTATTTCTATTGATACATTCCTTAATATTATTGATAACCCCAATGTTCCTGGATAATTTAGAACATAATTTATTGATGTGGGTTTGCCAGTTGAGTTTAGTATTAAAATACACTCCTAGAAACTTGAAGCTTTCAACAAATTCTAGCTCTTCGTTGTTAATTTTAATTGATGGAAAAAATATGGCGGACGAGTGATATGGTTTGAAAAGCATGCATTTTGTTTTGTTAATATTTAGCGAGAGTTTATTGCAGCAGAACCATTCATATAGTTGATTGAGTTCTGTGTTTATCACTTGAGTCAGCAAGTTTGGGTCAGGGGAGGGGAGGAGTAAGTAATACTTGTATCGTCGGCAAATAAAGTAATATCTAAACCCGAAGCAGCGGTGATGTCATTTATGTAGAGTAAGAAGCAGATTGGTCCTAAAATCGAACCTTGGGGAACTCCACATGCGATGGTTGAGGGGGATGAGAGTGTATTGCCTAGGGAGACTAGTTGAGTTCGGTCGGATAAATAACTTTTGAACCAGTCGTTCGAGATGTTTCGGAATCCATAATAGTTTAATTTTTGCAGAAGTATGTCTTGATTAACGGTATCAAAGGCTTTACTTAAATCAAGAAACGTCGTTATGCTATATTCTTTCTTTTCTTTAGCTATTGCAAGTTTCTCATAGAGTGTTAATACAGCGTGAGAAGTGGAGTGGTTTGATCGAAATCCGAACTGACTAGGGCAGAGGATATTTTGTTCTTCAAGATAGGATATCATTCGATTAGCTACGGCTTTTTCAAATATTTTACTGAGGCATGGAAGCACAGATATTGGTCTGTAGGTACTAACAATATTTTGGTCTCCAGCCTTGAAAATTGGGGTAATTTTAGCAATTTTATATATATCGGGAAATTCTCCAGTTTGAAATGATAGGTTAAGTAGGAAACACAGTGGGGCGGTTATATGGTTTATAATAGGCTTTACTAGCGACATTCGTATTCCGTCAAGTGCAGCGGATGCGTTTTTTAAGGAATTCACCACTTTAATAATTTCTTCCGGGATACAGGGTGTTAGAGAGAATTCACTAGTATATTCATTTTTCAGATAAGACATAAAATTTGCATTGGCATTGGGAATTTTATTTGCGAGTTCGTTGGCCACTGAACAAAAGTAATTGTTAAAACCATTTGCGATATCCTTTGTAGCTGATGTGTCAGTGTCATGCATATTAATTACAGATGGTAAGGTGGAAGATTTTTTCCTTCCCATTAGATCATTGATAATTTTCCATGTTCCCTTTATGTTGTTATGGTTCTGATTAAACTTGTTTTCGTAGTATAATTTCTTTGCCAGTCGTAATGTATGGTTTAGTTTTTTGCGATATGCTCTATATTGATGGTTATATGTGATGTTATTGGTAGTTATCCATAGTCTGTACAGTCGATTTTTCTCGTGTATTGAGTGTAGTAAAGCCGTACTAATCCATGGTTTCTTGGTTCTTTTGTGGAGTGGACGGCATTTTACGGGGAAGCACATACCTACATCGGGAATGTTTCTCTGTACAATACAGTACAGATAGCAATAGTATTCCACGTTAACACATGGTATTGAATGGTCACTCATGTTCACATTTCAGAATAAAGCAATATGATTTATGTCGCATAAAACCTGCACTTTCAGGGATTCATCTGGGTTCTGCTTGAACAGTTAGGGAGCTTCCTCATTTTGAAAGAGGGCGCCGTCGTGTAGGAAACACACCCTGAATTTTAGGAGTATTCTCTGAAGTTCAAAGAAAAAGATCAGTACTGAATACTTGAACCATCTTGGTGCATGGACACTACAATGCTCCTGGTAAACTTTGATTATAATTCACTGTATTTGTATCGTCTTGTGACTGAATTGTTTGTTCATTTATATATATATATATTCCGGTGCTTAATTTTGCATATACTGGCTATAATAACGATTCCTGTTTTAACAATATGCACTCCACTATACTCTTCACTCCTTGGCTTTAATGTCATGGGACTTCATTTTATGTATTGCCATTTTGGGTTGAAAGACTCTTCTTGCTCCGTTTTTTTTTTGTTTTTTTTTTTGAATAATCCATATGAACCATTATTGGCTGTATCGTTGTTAATATTCTGTGAGAAAATCAGAATACCGTTAAACTTCTATATCCACTATTCCATTTTTATATATTTGATACCATTGAACTTGTGAACGTATATAAATATATGGAGATTTTCTTCACCATATTTCGCAAAACAAAAATTATATAGAATGCAGTTCTTAAATTGGTGTTATTGAAGTTCAAATGTGTACCAAATCCCTGCATTGTCGCAAGTGTCACATAGCCAAAACGCAGTTGTTCCTTTTTGGGGTTATGAATAAATAAATATTTTGTACTAAAATTGTCTTGAGTGTATGTCTCATCTGAAAACATATAGTAGTTGACCCCATAGTGACAGAGCAAGTCTTGGTTTACTACAGCCTGTTGGGGTCATTTCGTCGTATAGTGTTTTATTTTTCCATTTAACAAATTTGGGCAATTACATTACATTATAGCAATGTATTTTTCATCCGCCCCCACCATCAACAATCCGCCACTCTCCTATCAGTCAAACCTCTCTCCGCTATCCACTGTGGGAGTCTTCTGCCTTGCTGGAGATCAGCATTGGATACCATTCTATTGGGTTTGCGCTTCATAGCTCCAGACAGAGCGAAACTCGTTGCCCACGCATCCCGCCCAACTGAGCAGTAACTGTCTACTGAAAGGTCGTATAGACATGTACAAGGTCACATTTCCCTTCCTCTGTTGACAACTTTGAGACAATCCATTTGAAGTTTTCCCAACAGCATGACTGCGAAAAAGCTGTTCCAGGGGATAGAACCAGTTGTCTCTTTTACCATTGGGCGTGTGGTCTCTTTAATATGTAAATTTGTCTTATCTGAGCCTCCCAATTGGCGTTAGATGACCCTTTTTCATGTTTAGGTTATCCTCAGTGATCACAGTACTTCTCGGTGAAGTTTCATGGTCTTTAGACTAAAACTCTGGTTGTATGATGGATACAAACAAACAAACAAACAAACAGAGAGGGTTTCATACCTTATATTGAGATACACGTCAGCATCTCGTCAAATATCATACAGGTCAGTAGGCCTATTCAAGTAACATGACTCATGCCGTACGATTCAGGGCGATTTACTGACGAAAACAAAACGTCAGAAAACAGACCAGAAATTCACATCCAAACATCCCCAAGTCCCGCTGTCATAATGTATGGTCCATCCGGTTTCGCGATACACCAGAAATGGAAGCCAGAAACACTTACTTGCATTCCAAATGCAGCAGAGCAAATCTGGGGTGAGGTGGATATAATGTTTGGAAAAGTCCTTGTACCAAGATGGTGGAGATGGTGATAATACAATCAGAGTCATGTTACTTGAGTAACAGGGACAGGCAGCTGATCTAGATGTCTAATACCTTACTTGAGAGCCAGTTACGGTGTGTAGAAACTACTAGAATGACACAAGTTGTCAGGTCGACAATTGCGTCATTTGTGAGTCGCCAGCTGCTAATTTTGCAACCTTGCCATGACGTTTCACCCCACTTCTACCCCATGATGAAATATCAACCCATGATAATTAAATAGTAAGGGAATCATAATATAGTTCACGGCCCTCATGTAACACGACATCAATTTAATTCCTAAAGCGATACACTTGGACCGGCGCATTCGGAAGAGCAAGTCCCAAACGTTTTAATTTGGTGTGTCGGGTCACAAGACTTCCCGCCTTGTGGCACATATACTGTGCGTTAACGATTAAATTAGTGTAGTGTTACATAGGCGATGCTACATTTAAGAAATAATGTTTTAATAGGCGTGATAGATGGATATTTTACGCAAGGTTAGAGTGGGAAAGTTTATATTCGCCCTTGCGCTAAATTATCAACTTTTGCACACTACCTGTGCGTACAATAATCATTTAGCACGCCTATGAAAACATTATTTCTATTCTGTTGCACTACTCAAATTGATTATCATCGAAGATTACAATGAAAGGTTGAACACATATTTTACAACCTTTCTCCCCTTTTTGAAAAAAACTCGTCCACTGATGTTGGGATGATGCTCCTGTCTCGGTTGGCATCGTGCCAAAGTCAGTGGACGAGGTTATGTAGTCTCTCAAATGGGGAGTGAGTTTATCAGCTGAGTCAGCTGTCGGGGAAATTACGTGGATATATGTGTATTTGTGTCGTTTTGTTAATCAATTTTCCGATGGAAACAACAGTTAAACTTGAGAAGGAAATTTCAGCTTGTAATTAATTTGTTTGTTTTATTCGTTTGTTGCTTGTATGAAAGCAGATGTCCATTTCCTCACCCGCCATGTGAACTGGTATCTCCTAATGAACACCTGCACTTGACACATGTACATTTCACATAACCGTGCTAAAACGTGTAATAAATGCACGATTAGCTCGATGTTGCACAAGTGTTATAGTTAAGGATAATTGATCACCTACGATGTAGCTGATTGGATGAACACATCGCCTTAATGAGAACGTCATCAGCAGGTTTATTGAAAACGCCAGATAGCCAAGCAGATAATTCCTTCAAAACATTCCCGTGCAGCTACATGTATATATGTATGGGAGGATCTAGGGATCATTATGAAAGCTTTTTTGTCACGATAGTTATTCAAAATTTCAATATAATAAGTCAATGGCGTTGTGTGGTGCTTTTTTAAATGTGTACGCACTTTCGCTCAACTGACATCTCTCAGTGGTGAAATGGCGGCACCAAGACCAACAAATCTTCAAACTTTCATTTCGCAAACCAACCCCATAAAAAAATCAAGATGACATTTGAAATACGAATGCGACCATGACGAACACACCCGAGTGAAAATCACTCTACAAAATCGGGACAGGCTCGCCTGAACTCCGGTGTTCCGTTGCAATAAAATACAGGACAGAATCGCGTACAAGTTAATCCGAATCCGAGCTGTATGATCTAAGTTTGGGTCTCTTGTATAGAATAGTAAATATTTCAAAGAATTCCATAGAGTCTTGCACATTCTCCCATGATTATTTGCATTGTACCATGTTCCAATATATGAGCACCCTCCGGAGTGACATTTCCAATAGTGTTCTAGTTTCTTTAGAATATTAGCGGCAATGTTGGGCCCGCAGAAGATTATTGCATTTTTTTTCATCCTTTGAAACTCAGCAAACATCCCGATTGTTAGGCCCATATACAAGGCAAAATTAATGCCGTATTGAACTATATTGACTCCCGATCTAGAAACGCACATCACGAAATAATAACAGGCAGAGCTTCTACATTTAAATCCAGAAAGAGCGTGTTCCTTTCTACGACAGATGACAATTCGTCTCCCAACAGAAATTTCTTCATGTATAATCTTATTCGTCTAGGAAGATTGGCAAAGTTTATCGTGCAGCTGTGCCTGGAGACTGAATAATCTAATTTGGATCAACACAAGGGGTCATTTGAAAAAGTTTATTGCATACTTGCATATCTTCAAGCTATAGTCAAGTTGATTGGTTGATTTGAATATTTGGAAAAAGTTTGACAAAAAGGAATATCAGAAGGGTTTAGTTTTTTCGGTGTCATCTTCATCGCCATCGCCATTATAAAAATCGTTTCCGTCGGCTTTTTTGTCTGGAATTTGGTGATGATATTAGTAGTAGACGGGTCCTGATGGCTGTATCTAGGTCACGTATGACGCGTTTGACGTCATCGTATGACGTCACTGGGTCGAAGTCACGCGAAAGTAGGTCGAGGTCACGTGCAAGTAGGTCGAGGTCACGTGAAAGTAGGTCGAGGTCACGCGAAAGTAGGTCAAGGTCACGTGCAAGTAGGTCAAGGTCACGTGAAAGTAGGTCGGATGACGTAAGAAATCGACCTAATTGGGCGGTATGACGTAATAGTGTTACGTAATTAAGGTCGGGGGTCGTCATGACCTGGGTCGCGTCGACCGTTGAGGGGTCGTGATATGGTTACTGAGTCGAGTGACATCTATATTTAGCAGCTTCTTTGTTAGCTAGGAATAAAGACATCACGTGACCCGTTGACGGCGATTAAGATAAAAGGCGAGTGTTTGTTTGTCACAAGCCTCTGGCGCACGAAGGTACGTCTTTGACGTAATTGGGCGATCGGTATTTCCAGTCCGCATACCATGGACGAGCGAGAAAACAGTGGATGAGGGTGAGTTCGCATTATCAGTCGTTAGTTCCTTTGAGAAAATATGAAAGCGGTTCCTTTCTCAAAACATCTAACGCCCGAATCATAGCGTGTCTTTCATCCAGGTGAACCGGTGATATAAACTAAGTCAACAACTTGTATTAGAGTAAACGATATATACATTTTTATTTTTTAAAATTCACCCCAATCCCCCTCCCCAAACACACATCTTCACTTCGAGTTATTTCACGGTTATTCTATTGCCTATTTTTGTTTTCCCTCCACAGCGTTTCTTCTAGATACGATATGTACTCTCTCTGCGTCCGGTCCCTGTTTTCCAATTCTATTATCCGTAGTCTCATCTCGTCTCTGAGGAAAAACAAAAAAGGAATTTCTATTAATAATCTGATACGGCGCGCATGTCAAATATGGTTGAGCGTAGTATAATAGAATGAATTTACTCTATAGTTAAATGACACCTGTTCTTCAAAAAACTGAACCAATGGACTTCCGATCGAACTCAAACTGACCCCCGGTAAAAGATCGCTTACGGTCGTGAGTAGAGCATACTCCCCCTCCCTCCAACATAAATTATCATTTCCCTTATTCACACGAATGATGGTTACTCACAATGTCGCCGTTTTAATTAAGGTAGTATCTTCAACTCGAGGGGTAGTTGAGGACGAGACGTCGTCACATATGATGACATCGCTTCCATCGCCTTCTATGACGATGACATCATCCTCGTTATCGGAGATAACGATTAGGACGGGGTCATTATCAACAGGATCGTTAACTCTGTAAATGCACGATAATCGCTAAATGATTAGGCAGAAACTGAGTGACATATGTTAAGTGGCGTATACTTAAATATAGGTAAATATTTAGAAAAATGTACGAAAATCAGAGACCAGTGAAACAATAGTAGCCCACTCTCCGCTGTATATGACTCTAGATTATACCAATAAGCCATGTAGCTTACGAAAATAAACTTACTTACTTACTTACTACGACCATTTAGTCATATATTAACTAGGTCTCGAGAGTTCACGGCAATGTGCTACACTCTACGAACATTGAATTACGAGACGGATATGATAAACACAATATCCATTGATCTGTCGGCATCGTTGAAAACTGATGACCACTTTCATCTTTTAAATAACTCCAATTTACTTTTTTATATATCTGTTATGATAATTTAGGTGCTAATATAATTAATGAAACAGGTCTTTTGGATTTTGAGCCTTAGGAAGCACTTATAGGGCGACGGCTGTCTAATGAGGTTTACATACCCTAGTACATCGTCGAACAAGCTGTACGAAATTTCGGATGATGGCGGCGACGAGTAACTCGTGGGAGTATCGGGCATGTCGTATTCAGAGTCGGACCAGTATTGACTGAAAAAAGAGTATGTTTGAAAAATATATCGTAGAAATACTTGCTGGACGACATTACATTAAGCCGCTGTTCTTATAACAACCATCCTAAGTGTATAAAGTGGAGTACAACTAGCAGTGCAGTCGATCGAAATAAGAACACAGGTCATTTCATTCGGGTGTTTATATAATTTACAATTTATATACATGCAAAAAAAAACGGTTATATTCGAAAGAAACAAAACAACTCACTCGTCATTTCCTTTGAAGGCGCCCATCGTGAATTAAACCTTGTTCCTCGTCATAATTGTGATGTACTGGTCGATCGTGAACACGCGTATTTTATAGTATTTCTATAAAGCTAAAGCGGTTTTCTCACGCCACATGAGTACAATAGGGGTCAACCAACTTTGACCGTTGAATTCGACTTCTCCTGGTCACTAATGGTAAGGCAGGTGTTCTGTGGGAAAAGGTTTTATGAATGGTGACAATAGCATCATTCCTTCGTTTCAACTATGCGGCCCGAACTAACTCGAGTTTGTGTGTGTGTCTATTTGTTAAAAGCAAAAATCGGTGAAAATCTGTACAAACAGTTGGAATGTCAGATTGGCAAAAAGCAATATGTTAAAGATGCAGTTTTAAAACTGATATGTGTTTTGAAAGTATATTATCAAGATCCAATGCTAGAGTATATTAGCGCATACATTATGTAAATGAAGAGCAGGTCTCCATAATCTCCCAACTGTTTTATAATATCGATGATATATGTTTATCAGAATTAGTCTACGCATATGTAGGAAATAAGAGACGAATAACTGATATCTCAGACATATAACTTTTAGAGTACTTTGACTTTGTGTATGCAGTGGACACAATTTGTTCATTTGATGAGCAACTTCAACACCTGCCGATATAATACAGGATAAATCGGTTAGTGTGTTGACAAACTACCGTTATAATTAGCCGAAGCGTGGAATATGTGCACGTTTATTCGCTGTTAACATTACTTATGTATACGTGCAGGAATACTATACACGATTAATATTTGTTCCCAACTTCTTTAAAACGTGATTTACCATATCCGAGATCCCGCATAACAACATAGGCTGCAAGTTGATTCGAACGATATCATTATGTCCGTGAAAGAAACTGGGATTGACGAACGAGCAAACCAGCGCCTCACGCAGACAAACTACTTGAAAGTACAAACGGCAAGTGAAAAAAATTAATTTGGCGAAAGTTATTTTCATGATAACCAGAAATAAATATGTAATATTATGTGAAAAAAAAGAAAGAAATATATTTGTATACGAATTGTCCGTAAGTTACATTATGCTGATCAAATCGTATTACATGTACAATGTTCTGGTTTCATTCGACGGTGAAATGATATGTATACGACTAAGCTAAATAACAGGAATGTCCCCTTCTTTTCTACATGGCGTAGAGTTACAAATGTACATATGATATGTTGCGACCAAAAAATCAATTTTTTAAATGACTCTTTGTACAAAGAACAAATCTTGTTTCTTATATATCGATTAGGTCGCTGTTATGAGTCTTTGTTCATCGACATCAGCTTGTCTGCGTATGACTGTATGTATATTATTTCTATAATGTTTTTTTTTTTAACTTTAGCATTCATAAAACTTCTCGAATAAACTCTGATTATGTTAAATTTGCAAAACTGGGCCTCTTTCCGTTTCCAATCATACATACTATGCTTATGCCAATTCGGCCTTTCCTATAGCGGCATATCATTTGACTGTCTATGTAATTTGTGTTGTTCTACGTGGTGGGGTAAAATGGCTTGATGAGCTGAGGAAATTTCACATTCCACTGGGGCCTGCTGAGAGAGTGGGGGAGTGGGTGTATGTAAAAGTTTCTTCAGAAAAAAATATAAAAAGCGGAAAACAGACTTTATCCATAAACCAGGGGAAAACACCTATCAGCCCTATCCAAAAGGGGTCATATCGGTCCCCAGGGTTTATCGTGGCCTGGGTGCATGGGTGGGTGCATGTAAAATCAGGATTTTCCCTGAAAATATAAAAAAAAAACGGAACACGGGCTTTACCCCTAAACTAGGGGAAAACCACTATCAAGGGCGTACTTGTAGCAACGACCGCCAACGCCAAGCTTAACGCTTCAACGCCCTGGTGAAATAGCTCAGAAGTTCTGATTTTCTAGATATTCCATGGAATTGTCACTAATTCTTCGAAATGCAGTGACGCCCGTCAACGCTCGTAGTTACGCCTTAACGCTCTAACATAACGCCTTGACGCCATAATATAGACCGGAGAGAGAACAACAACAAGGATGATACTTGAGACAACAACAATTTTTTTTTTCATATAGTCTATTTTCCCCAATGTTACATCATACCCACGCTGGGGGAGCCGCGTTGGGTATGTTTACAACTCAAAAAGACTCTTGCCCAATCAGAAGCCACCATTTACATCTGTCCTATTCGTTCCTGTCCGTTAGATGTATTCTTGTCCAATCACAAGTGGCCATTTCAGAAAGTTTCATCTTTGCTCGGTGTGACCTAAGCGTCGTCGGGCAGGCCTGGATATTCTTCGGGCAGCATGTCCTGAAACAGTTGTTTGCGCATTCTGATCGCATTTTCCAGGGCCTCGGTGGGTGGTAGTCCCATAGCCTCTTCCAAGTGACGCTTGGTCTTCATGATGGACCTGTGCGTGGGATCGCCTTTCATTTCAAGCGGTAGTAAGGTATACTGTGCATAGATTGTCATGGCTGTTTTCCTGATGCGTGGGCGCATTTGGGTGTACGCCTGTTGTAAATTATCCTCTCCGGCGTCCTCGATCGCTGCAGCGTAAGTATTGATAGCTGCTGTCACAATACGATCCCAGAAGGTAGGTTCTGCCTCACTTTCCACGGACGTAGGCTCACTATCCGAGCTCAAGCTCTCCGTATCACTAGATAGACTCTCAGCAATATCTGTTTCGGTATCAGTCGATACACTCTCATCAGTCTCTGTATCAGCATCCGCCTCAACGGACTCCTCGGAGTCTTCAATCCCATGTATATTTTTCTGGTGTCGCATCATATCGTAATGTCTGGTGAACGTGCGTTTGCACTCAGAGCAAGTATAAGCCATGTTGACGGTTGAACGTCGACTGTGCGTGTTTTTGGAAATACGCTTGCTTTTATCGACAGTAACGCCCGTCAACGCTTAGCTTAACGCTTCAACGTCCTGGTGAACTAGCTCAGAAGCCCTGATTTTCATGGAATTGCCACCAATACGTCGAAATGCAGAGACGCCCGTCAACGCCCGTCGTTACGCCTTAACGCCCGTATCAATACCTTAACGCCCTATCTTTACGCCTTAACGCCCGTCTCAGCGCCTTAACGAGCGATAAGGGCTTTTGGAGGCCGATTAACCTTTGAACTCTGAGTGCACTTTCGGTCACGTGACCGGAAGTGACCTTTGACCAGGTGACCGGAAGTGACCAATCCGGATGTACCCGGATGTAAAAATCCACAAATATAAAGTGCCCGGATGTTCAATTCACTTCGCCCAATGGAAAATCTCCTCTCTCCTCGTGCAAAGATCACACGCGGCCAAGGGTACACCTTCATGGCAGGTCAGGCATCGCTGGCGATGGTAGCGGATATCTCCGGGCTCTCCCCTGGTTGAGCTGTAACCCACACTGAAGAAATCATCTATCATTTCCATAGTTGTGGCCGGGTATCTTTTGGTAACTCGTTTGGGGAGTCGAGCGGGGACCGGCACCTTTTCGTCAATCTTCAACGATTGCTCGTCTGCCTTGGAATTGACTGGCTTTTCCATTTGATCGGGTCCGGTACAGGTTGTAAGGAATGTATATCTAACATGCGTGTTTCCGTATTTATAGTTAGACGGGAGGTAACCATCCTAGCGAACAATCAGAAGCCATCATTTCAGAATACCACCACACACCACCACCACCACCACCAGGCGTTGACGAGCGCTGAGACGGGCGTTAAGGCGTAAAGATAGAGCGTTGAGGTATTAAGACGGGCGTTAAGGCGTAACGACGGGCGTTGACGGGCGTCTCTGCATTTCGACGTATTGGTGGCAATTCCATGAAAATCAGGGCTTCTGAGCTAGTTCACCAGGGCGTTGAAGCGTTAAGCTAAGCGTTGACGGGCGTTACTGTCGATAAGCAAGCGTATTTCCCAAAACACGCACAGTCGACGTTCAACCTTCAACATGGCTTATACTTGCTCTGAGTGCGGACGCACGTTCACTAGACATTACGATATGATGCGACACCAGAAAAATATACACGGGATTGAAGACTCTGAGGAGTCCGTTGAGGCGGATGCTGATACAGGGACTGATGAGAGTGTATCGACTGATACCGAAACAGATATTGCTGAGAGTCTATCTAGTGATACGGAGAGCTTGAGCTCGGATAGTGAGCCTACGTCCGTGGAAAGTGAGGCAGAACCTACCTTCTGGGATCGTATTGTGACAGCAGCTATCAATACTTACGCTGCAGCGATCGAGGACGCCGGAGAGGATAATTTACAACAGGCGTACACCCAAATGCGCCCACGCATCAGGAAAACAGCCATGACAATCTATGCACAGTATACCTTACTACCGCTTGAAATGAAAGGCGATCCCACGCACAGGTCCATCATGAAGACCAAGCGTCACTTGGAAGAGGCTATGGGGCTACCACCCACCGAGGCCCTGGTAAATGCGATCAAAATGCGCAAACAACTGTTTCACGACATGCTGCCCGAAGAATATCCAGGCCTGCCCAACGACGCTTAGGTCACACCGAGCAAAGATGAAACTTTCTGAAATGGCCACTTGTGATTGGACAATACGTCTAACGGACAGGAACGAATAGGACAGATGTAAATGGTGGTTTCTGATTGGGCAAGAGTCTTTTTGAGTTGTAAACATACCCAACGCGGAGAATTAGTGACAATTCCATGGAATATCTAGAAAATCAGAACTTCTGAGCTATTTCACCAGGGCGTTGAAGCGTTAAGCTTGGCGTTGGCGGTCGTTGCTACAAGTACGCCCTTGATAGTGGTTTTCCCCTAGTTTAGGGGTAAAGCCCGTGTTCCGTTTTTTTTATATTTTCAGGGAAAATCCTGATTTTACATGCACCCACCCATGCACCCAGGCCACGATAAGCCCTGGGGATCGATATGACCCCTTTTGGATAGGGCTGATAGGTGTTTTCCCCTGGTTTAGGGATAAAGTCTGTTTTCCGCTTTTTATATTTTTTTCTGGAGAAACTTTTACATACACCCACTCCCCCACTCTCTCAGCAGGCCCCAGTGGAATGTGAAATTTCCTCAGCTCATCAAGCCATTTTACCCCACCACGTAGAACAACACAAATTACATAGACAGTCAAATGATATGCCGCTATAGGAAAGGCCGAATTGGCATAAGCATAGTATGTATGATAGGAAACGGAAAGAGGCCCAGTTTTGCAAATTTAACATAATCGGAGTTTATTCGAGAAGTTTTATGAATGCTAAAGTGAAAAAAAATTATAGAAACCCGACACTATATACAGTCATACGCAGACAAGCTGATGTCGATGGACAAAGACTCATAACAGCGACCTAATCGATATATAAGAAACAAGATTTGTTCTTTGTACAAAGAGTCATTTAAAAAATTGATTTTTTGGTCGCAACATATCATATGTACGTTTGTAACTCTACGCCATGTAGAAAAGAAGGGGACATTCCTGTTATTTAGCTTAGTCGTATACATATCATTTCACCGTCGAATGAAAACAGAACATTGTACATGTAATACGATTTGATCAGCATAATGTAACTTACGGACAATTCGTATACAAATATATATATATATTTTTTTTCACATAATATTACATATTTATTTCTGGTTATCATGAAAATAACTTTCGCCAAATTATTTTTTTTCACTTGCCGTTTGTACTTTCAAGTAGTTTGTCTGCGAGAGGCGCTGGTTTGCTCGTTCGTCAATCCCAGTTTCTTTCACGGACATAATGATATCGTTCGAATCAACTTGCAGCCTATGTTGTTATGCGGGATCTCGGGTATGGTAAATCACGTTTTAAAGAAGTTGAAAACAAAACTCTCAACTTATTGGGAACAAATATTAATCGTGTATAGTATTCCTGCACGTATACATAAGTAATGTTAACAGCGAATAAACGTGCACATATTCCACGCTTCGGTTAATTATAACGGTAGTTTGTCAACACACTAACCGATTTATCCTGTATTATATCGGCAGGTGTTGAAGTTGCTCATCAAATGAACAAATTGTGTCCACTGCATACACAAAGTCAAAGTACTGTAAAAGTTATATGTCTGAGATATCAGTTATTCGTCTCTTATTTCCTACATATGCGTAGACTAATTCTGACAAACATATATCATCGATATTATAAAACAGTTGGGAGGTTATGGAGACCTGCTCTTCATTTACGTAATGTATGCGCTAATATACTCTAGCATTGGATCTTGATAATATACTTTCAAAACACATATCAGTTTTAAAACTGCATCTTTAACATATTGCTTTTTGCCAATCTGACATTCCAACTGTTTGTACAGATTTTCACCGATTTTTGCTTTTAACAAATAGACACACACACAAACTCGAGTTAGTTCGGGCCGCATAGTTGAAACGAAGGAATGATGCTATTGTCACCATTCATAAAACCTTTTCCCACGTGGGGCGGAACAACAGAACACCTGCCTTACCATTAGTGACCAGGAGAAGTCGAATTCAACGGTCAAAGTTGGTTGACCCCTATTGTACTCATGTGGCGTGAGAAAACCGCTTTAGCTTTATAGAAATACTATAAAATACGCGTGTTCACGATCGACCAGTGCATCACAATTATGACGGGGAACAAGGTTTAATTCACGATGGCCGCCTTCAAATGAAATGACGAGTGAGTTGTTTTGTTTCTTTCGAATATAACCGTTTTTTTTTGCATGTATATAAATTGTAAATTATATAAACACCCGAATGAAATGACCTGTGTTTTTATTTCGATCGACTGCACTGCTAGTTGTACTCCACTTTATACACTTAGGATGGTTGTTATAAGAACAGCGGCTTAATGTAATGTCGTCCAGCAAGTATTTCTACGATATATTTTTCAAACATACTCTTTTTTCAGTCAATACTGGTCCGACTCTGAATACGACATGCCCGATACTCCCACGAGTTACTCGTTGCCGCCATCATCCGAAATTTCGTACAGCTTGTTCGACGATGTACTAGGGTATGTAAACCTCATTAGACAGCCGTCGCCCTATAAGTGCTTCCTAAGGCTCAAAATCCAAAAGACCTGTTTCATTAATTATATTAGCACCTAAATTATCATAACAGATATATAAAAAAGTAAATTGGAGTTATTTAAAAGATGAAAGTGGTCATCAGTTTTCAACGATGCCGACAAGATCAATGGATATTGTGTTTATCATATCCGACTCGTAATTCAATGTTCGTAGAGTGTAGCACATTGCCGTGAACTCTCGAGACCTAGTTAATTTATGACTAAATGATCGTAGTAAGTAAGTAAGTAAATTTATTTTCGTAAGCTACATGGCTTATTGGTATAATCTAGAGTCATATACAGCGGAGAGTGGGCTACTATTGTTTCACTGGTCTCTGATTTTCGTACATTTTTCTAAATATTTACCTATATTTAAGTATACGCCACTTAACATATGTCACTCAGTTTCTGCCTAATCATTTAGCGATTATCGTGCATTTACAGAGTTAACGATCCTGTTGATAATGACACCGTCCTAATTGTTATCTCCGATGACGAGGATGATGTCATCGTCATAGAAGGCGATGGAAGCGATGTCATCATGTGTGACGACGTCTCGTCCTCAACCAACCCTCGAGTTGAAGATACTACCTTAATTAAAACGGCGACATTGTGAGTAACCATCATTCGTGTGAATACGGGAAATGATAATTTATGTTGGAGGGAGGGGAGTATGCTCTAATCACGACCGTAAGCGATCTTTTACCGGGGGTCAGTTTGAGTTCGATCGGAAGTCCATTGGTTCGTTTTTTTTGAAGAACAGTTGACCTTTAACTATAGAGTAAATTCATTCTATTATACCACGCTCAACCAGATTTGACATGCGCGACGTATCAGATTATTAATATAAATTTCTTTTTGTTTTTCCTCAGAGACGAGATGAGACTACGGATAGTAGAATTGGAAAACAGGGACCGGACGCAGAGAGAGTACATACATGTATCGTATCTAGAAGAAACGCTGTGGAGGGAAAAAGAAAATAGACAATAGAATAAACGTGAAATAACTCGAAGTGAAGATGTGTGTTTGGGGAGGTTTTGATTGGGGGTAAATTAAAAAAAAATAAAAATGTACATATCGTCTTCTCTAATGCAAGTTGTTGACTTAGTTTATATCACCGGTTCACCAGGATGAAAGACACGCTATGATTCGGGCGTTAGATGTTTTGAGAAAGGAACCGCTTTCATATTTTCTCAAAGGAACTAACGACTGATAATGCGCACTCACCCTCATCCACTGTTTTCCCGTCGTCCACGGTATGCGGACTGGAAATACCGATCGCCCAATTACGTCAAAGACGCACCTTCGTGCGCCAGAGGCTTGTGACAAACGAACACTCGCCTTTTATCTTAATAACCCTACCTGGCCTGGGGGGGGGCCATTATGGCCCCCCCTACCAAACTTTCTGCACTATCTCCGGAACGGCGAAATATGGAGAGCTGAAACTCCGTGACTTTATCATTTGTCTTATTGGGGTCATTTTGAGCTTATTTTCATTAGCCCCCGAGCAGAGGATCATGGGTAAATTCAAGATGGCGGCCACGTGGTGTACCAGAAAAGTGATTTTTTGTCATATTTCTTCAAAATTTCTGCTTTTCCGCAATGAAAATTGGGCAAAAACTATTTTATTTCATATCACATTAATATTTGTTAATTTTTCATGCAGTTTTTGTGGAGAAATTGCAAAAATAAAAAATTCGGAAAATCTGACCAAAAAATCGACCAAAAAATGCCGTTTCAAAATGACGTCATCAAAGCGGCCATCTTGGATTTTTTTACATTTTCTGGTAGAGCTTGACCCAAGGGTATAGTGTAATAAGTTTCAGCTCCCTAGCTCAAGGGGTAAGAAAAATAATTAGGGGGGGCCATTTCGGCCCCCCCCCCAGGCCTGGACAGGTCCCAAAAAGCCCAGGCCAGATAGGGTTAATCGCCGTCAATGGGTCACGTGATGTCTTTATTCCTAGCTAACAATGGAGCTGCTAAATATAGACGTCACTCGACCCAGTAACCCGATCACGACCCCTTAAAGGTCGACGCGACCCAGGTCATGACGACCCCCGACCCTAATTACGTAACACTATTACGTCATACCGCCCAATTAGGTCGATTTCTTACGTCATCCGACCTACTTTAGAGTGACCTCGAGCTACTTTCACGTGACCTCGACCTACTTTCGCGTGACCTCGAACTACTTTCACGTGACCTCGACCTACTTTCACATGACCTCGACTTACTTGCACGTGAGCTTGACCTACTTTCGCGTGACCTCGACCCCAGTGACGTCATACGATGACGTCAAACGCGTCATACGTGACCTAGATACAGCCATCAGGACCCGTCTACTACTGACGTTGTGTCACAAGAGTGACATCTCTGTGTGTAGCCGGCCTGTCGGCAGACGAAACAATGCAGCAGTTCACTTGCAACGGCATGGAGTAAAGTAAACTGATTTAAAATTTGAAGAAATACATCTTAATTCGTAATCATTTGAACTCCTTGATATAGAAAGTGAAGAAATGGATATTCTCTATAGTAAATGTATAGAATATGCCCCACGGGTTGATCCGCCGACTCTTTGCGATGCAACGTCACAACTCGGGAATATCATATTAATTTGAAGCGTAACTTGGATTTTCGAATCGGACCAAAAATGGTAGTTTGCATAACTAGGCTCCATCTGGGACCTGTGTACCAAATTTGAGAAAGATCCGTGGAGTACTTCCTGAGAAATCTCGATAACAAGGTTTCATGGAGGAAATCCAAGATGGCCGCCTGGTGGCCATATTGGATATCGGAATCGGACCAAAAAAGCTACGTCGCATAACTAGACCGCAAGGAGAACGTGTGTACCAAATTTGAGAAAGATCCATGCAGTAGTTCCTAACAATTCACGATAACAAAATATCATGGGGAAATTCAAAATGACCGCCTGATGACCATATTGGAGTTTTGAATCGGGCCAAGAAAGGTATCTTGCACAACTGGACCACAAGGGGAACCTGTGTCCCAAATTTGAGAAAGATCCATGAAGTACTTCCTGAGAAATCGAGATAACAACGTTTCATGGGGAAATCTAAGATGACCGCCTGGTGGCCATATTGGATTCTCAAATCGGACCGAAAAACGTATCTTGCACAACTAGATCCTATACGGAACCTGTGTACCAAATTCGAGAAAGATCCACACCGTTTTTCCCGAGAAATCACGGTAGCAAATTTTCAAGGGGAAATCAAAGATGGCTGCTTGGTGGCCATATCGGATTTTCGAATCGGACCAGAAAGGTATCTTGCATAACTAGACCACAAGGGGAACCTGTGTACCAAATATGAGAAAGATCCACAACGTTTTTTTCCGATTAATCACGATAACAAAGATTCATGGGAAATTCAAGATGGCCGCCTGTTGGCCATATTGGACCGAAACAGGCATCTTGCACAACTAAAGCCCAAGGGGAATCTGAGTATCAAATTTGAGAAAGATCCATGCAGTACTTCGTGAGAAATCACGATAACAAAGTTTCATGGAGGATATCCAAGATGGCCGCCTGTTGGCCATACTGGATTTTGGAATCGGGCCTGTAAAGCTATGTTGCATAACGAGACAACCAGGGGAGCCTGTGTACCAAATTTGAGAAAGATTCATGCAGTAGTTCCTGAGAATTCACGATAACAAATTTCATGGGAAAATTCTAAATGGCCGCCACGTGGCCATATTTGAGTTTCGAATCGGACCCCCAAAAAGGTATCTTGCACAACTGCACCACAAGGGGAACCTGTGTACCAAAGATCTGGCTGTACTGGGGTTTCAGTCTTCCATCCGACCATGCTAATTCTGTTTTCGCACACGATAAAATCTCAACTCTTCTTCGGATTTATACAAAATTCGGCATATGCATTCCATACGACAAGACGTCGATCGATTTTGCGTTTCAGCAAGATCTGCGCGTAGGTGATGACACTATTCTGTTCTTCCGTTCTGCAAGCGATAACTTTGAAGTGAATTTTTGGATTCCTTCAAAATTCAGCAAATGCATTCCCTGTGAGAAAACGTCGATTGATATTGCGTTTCAGAAACATCTGCTTGAAGGCGGCACCACTAGGGTTCATTCAGTCATTCGTACTCGTCCGTGTGAATTATATATGTCTTCGCAGGTGATAACCTCAAAACGCTTTGTCAGATTCCTCTGGACTTCGCTAGAAAAACTGCAACCCATGAGTGATCCAGTGAAAGACTAACTCAACCAGTAATCATCCACCAATGAGTCCTTCAAATTGTGAGATCATTGAAGTAGCCATTATTGGTCCATTTGACCCTCTCCTCTATAATTTTTGTCTCATTACAGCATCATCTAGGTAATGACTAAATGATCAAAAATTAGTATTATGTGATTAACTTATTGAGTCAGTTTTTAGGCAAGTCCACCGGCTGCATTCCAAAATAGAAGAGTCATATTTGCACTGCTGTCCGAATGGAACTCAATTGTCCAAAATTGTTAAGATATAACTTTGCAGTTTGTCACGAGGAGTCCTGAGGAAAATAAACTGAACAGTCACTAGTCAGCGACTCCATGAAGTAAACTGCGAATTTAGTTTCAGTAACTAAATAAATTGTTTAATAAGGACATAACAAAATATTGAATTTTCATGAAACTGTATAAATGTCTGAAAATATAATTAACTTACTGTCCATATACACGTTCATGAACCATGGGCAATTTAATTTTACGTCATAATGTATTGGCATTCGACTAAATTTGCAATGCACCCAGAAGAAATATTCATAACTATACATTTCCCACAAACAAGAATAATAGTACTTATAACAATAAACCACATGTACATGTACAATTCAGTTTGAACAGTAAAGCTATTTCGTTTCATGTATGTGATAATATAACCAGTATTATGTTTTCCCATAAGATACATATATATTATCATGACACTGTGTTGTTCCCGCACTTTGTATCAGCTAGAGTTCTCGGAGTCTGATCGCCGTATCGACCGAGACCGCATCATATACCGAACTCTTAGGATGTTTTTATTCACCTAATAGGGCGTTTGAATTCCGAGCTATGTGTTATGACGCGCATTGATTGTGTACGTGACGTGGTAAGGCTCATTTGACCTAATTGAATAAATCCGCTCACGTGGCACTGGGCCAAAAATAAACTCGCGCGATGGAACAAGCTAGGTCAGGATAAACAGAACGAGAAAGAGAGAAGAAAGACAGAGTCAGGTTGGAAAATTACCTCCCAAAATATTTGACATCGAGGAATGCAGAAATGGTGAACTTGAAACGTACATATATACTCTGTTTGATGTGTTGTTCAACAAACTGTCATTCGAACTGCGAAACACGATGGATCGATGCAGGCGTACGGAAATTCTCCAACTGAAAAATTCAAACAATGATTCAAACAAACAACGCGGTTCCGACAGTGTCACAAACGATTCTTGATTCAGGAATTACATTTTACAGTCAGTTGGTCAGTGTTAAAGGTACGTGTATAGATCGACGCATGCCCGATGGCTAAGAGGCAGTTGTTGAAATTCACGGCAAGGAAAGTTCATCAGTGGTTTGGCGAGACGAAACTTTATAGAGAAAAAAAATGGGTGGGATTTACGGTTTGCCCAGAAAACTTACTGTGCCGTGTTCACGCTGCCAGCTGCATAATGTTCATACGACCGTATTACATCTAAATCGGATCAAAAAAATAAATAAAAAATACTAGGCCTACCAGTATTCGATCATGATTGGATTCTATAGTTTCTCTTGGATTTATCGAATCAAACATAATTTTTCAAATGACTTTTGATTTGAATAAGAAAACACGTGATTGAATTTCTGTCTATTTTATAACTGTGGATCAACTGTCTGTCCCTGGAATTCAGATGTTTTCTATAAGCAGTAGTCGAGCAGAGCTTGCAGGGGCAATTGCACCGATAATCCATGGCCAGACGGGGAGCGTGCAGTCCCCATCAAGGCGGCCTGAAAATAGAGATTTGCTGCATCGGTTATCACTTCACCGAAGACGAACGGGGGGGGAGGAATATCGGCGTGTTTATTTTCAACGTTAAGAGACTTACAACATATAGACTAAACAACATTACGAGCCAGAGTAGCCATGTGTTCGTGCTTTCGTTCAGTTCTTGTCACTGAAAACGTGGTCACGCGGTAGAGCCACAGAGTTTGTCTTTCGTTCATTTGTATTCGCCATCAAGAAATAATTTCAAATACCGGGTAACAGGCCTATATTTGATTTTGAGTCTTGGAATAAAACGGATGTTATCATAATCGACTAGATTCTTTTTGTTGAAATTTTTACATCATTCAGCGTTACTATTTAAATTAATTCTCGCAAGTTGTTGCTCACTATGTGATGAACTTTTCAATGATTTCGTCGCACAGTAATCAGTGAGGTACGGCGGATACTGCCCACCGTAAGTTAACAAGGCTCAGATTGACGGTCGTGAAGGCCAAAATCAGACTTAGAATAGGTTCAGTATATATGCATATATTATCGCAAGTGTAAATCCATTTGTATTGATCTGGAAATACCCTTCAGAACGGATCAGCATGTGTACAGTTTTCAGTTCTATTATTAGAACAGAACGGGTTTCACGGGTTTTCTCCGACAGGTTGCCAAGGTCTCCAGCGAAAATAGTTCCGGTTACCGAGTAGGGCGATACAGATAGCGACTAGGGTGATACGGAAACAGAAAACGCGAGTGTGTATCACTATCCTAGCACGCATAGGTATATGATTTACTTGAAATTTGAAAACTGATCATGAAATTTATCTAGGTTTATGGATCTCTTCGGTTTGGGAAGTAAAACTGTGTGCTCTGGATTGAACGCTGAAAGTGGATGTCTCCTGCAATGATGCAGCCATGACAGCCAATATCGTATTAATATTGTGTTTTCTCATAGCCTAATAATTACAAACAATCATGATGATGCCGGTAAATGTATGGTACCAAGAAATTCTGTGTACATCTCCCTCAATAGCAGGATTAAACAAAAATGCCACCCACTCCCATTTTCCTTCCATGAAACGCAACAGAAATACACATAGACTGGGGGAATAAAGCGAGACCACTTTCTTTCCTCGCTCAATAACCATGGTTCATTGATCCATGTGATAATTGATTAGCGTCACTGGAGGAATTTTGACATTCTATCTAAATAAAATAAACATTCAAAATATCCTTAAAAGCAGTATCTTAGGAAAATATTTTCTGAAGTGTTGAACATTTTTCTCATCTGAAATGATAATCACTGATAATTTATATTCTGATTAACTTCTCAAGAGCATTAGCCAATGGACACCTTCATGACAAACGGATGTGTGCATCCACATATAGAACACAGAACACTCGATTATATCGTCAAACTTCACGGATCTTTTGGTCCAGTGGTGAGACAAATCTGGGACACTCACTGACCCCTGTGGGTCAGCATGCAGTGTTCTGTCATTGTTGGATTATTGGAAAGATGATCCAGTAATAACGATTTTTGGATCGATGAATAGAATAGAATAGAATACATACTTTATTTACCGTCGGTTTTACAAACGTAGAGAACATTAGCTCTACGTTTGTAAATGATCCAGAAATAAAGATACAATGTTACTCTTTGCAACATTCGTCCATGTATATTCGAAGTCAGCCACTGCTGATCCAATTTCCAACCAGGGTAGAGTATCATGTATGCATCTCTGTGATCCATTGGGGCATCACTTGTGAATTAAAAATGCTCCTTGTCATGTTGGCTCATTGTGGATTAATGAGCCACTTGTATGGATCAAGGAAGCAAAGTAACCTGGAAGTTAGCCATTATTGAGCTAACAAAAGCTGGTGAGTCATATTTGACAAAAACGTGGACAAACGACATCAGATTGAGCCTCATCAATATGTGGATCAATACGGTCTCGGAAAAGCTATATGGCCTGGTGATGGTTAGCTTCCATCATTTTTTTGGCTCCATGGTGGATCGCAGTTTTTCTAGTGTTGGCATACACTAGAAAAAAAGTGAGCCAGTTTGATAGTCATCTAAGCATTTTATCCACGGGTGATCCAATAAAAAATGAGACTAGAGGTTCCGCTTTGACCCTTGAGTTGCCGCCCCGGCATGAAGCCTATGCTGGTTGTTTTTTTAAGCAAAAACATACGTCTCCCCCAACCTCCCACCTTGCCTTGAGTGGGCACATAATTTAAGGGAAAGTGCTATAAAATGAATGTAGCAATAAGTATCCTAAACAAAGCTGCGCATCTAAAATATTAATTACAAAGAGGCGATTTTCATTGTTGCAGTAACCCAGTGAGGAGTCGGGATTTATATAGCAATGAGTGGATTGCCGCCATCTACAGCGTCCAACCGATGTGGAATACATGTAATTGTGAAGCATCAACTATTTCGAAACTGATCACATTAGGAAAGATGCAAAACATACAAGAGCCACACATATAGTATACATGCTGTACCGTATAGAAGTTTCATGCATCTGCCTTCAGTAGTTTCCAAGATATGGAGTGAACAGAAATTGGACAGACAGATAAGCACATTTTACATGGACCCACGCAAGCACTAGCTCACACCAACACCTAATTAGATCATAAGGCCATTTCAATGAAGCTTCCATCCAAGTTTGGTGAAATTTCATCCAGTAGTTCTCCACATATCTTGTAGACAAGAGTAGTCCTGTACATACATGTAACAAAGTTGGACATCAGAAACAGATGGATGCACGCAAACAAACCAAAACCTAATCAGATGAGGAGGCCATCATGATAAAGCTGCCATCGAAGTTGGACACGAACGAATGCTCGCACACACACACCAAAACCTATTCAAATGAGGGGGCTATCCCACTGAAGCTTCCATCCAAGTTTGGTGAAATTCCATCCAGTAGTTCTCAAGATATCTTGCAGACAAGGCCTGTATACACATGGACGGACGGACGATGGGCATGGATAAATGCACACACACCCCCAAACCTAATCAAATGAGGGGGCTATCCCAATGAACCTTCCATCCAAGTTTGGTGAAATTCTGTCCAGTAGTTCTTCAGATATCTTGCAGAAAGGGCCTGTATACATATATACATATACATGTACAAGTACATGGGCAGAGGGATGGAAACCGGACACGGATGAATGCATGCACACACACCAAAACCTAATCAAATGAGGGGGCTATCCCAATGAAGCTTCCATCCAAGTTTGGTGAAATTCCGTCCAGTAGTTCTCAGGATATCTTGCAGACAAGGCCCGTATACATGTACGAGTAGATGGACGGACGGACGGACACCGGACACGGATGAATGCACGCACACGAACCAAAACCTAATCAAATGAGGGGGCTATCCCACTGAAGCTACCATCCAAGTTTGGTGAAATTCCATCCGGTAGTTCTCAAGATATCTTGCAGACAAGGCAAGGGGACGGACAGACATCCATCCAGACATCCAGACATCCAACCAGACAGACAAACAGCACAAACACTAGATGTCTCCCCCCAACATAGTTGGGGGAGACATAATTATCTTAGATAAAAAAGTTAGTGTGATCCAGAACCACAGTGATATGTTTCATTGGTCCATCACTGATGTTTCACTGATCCGTGTCTTACTGTCGTGGTGCACTTTGAGAGTATTGTGATCCAAATTGATACAATTTTAGTTGTAAATTTTCCGGGGATTGTTCCACGAAATTTTAGATCCAAAATAAATGTTAACTGGTTCATTCATCCAGCTATGCAGGATCTGAATGGATTTCTCAACCAATGTGAAGGAAATTGTCTCTGCGATCCATTGCTGCCCCTTGCAGCTGACATAAAATCTAACAATGTGGAAATGGATCATTCATACAGTATTGACTATAATATCAAATTCTGATTATTAAAATTGACTGTGGACTGATTCAGGCACATGACCTTATCCAGTGAACAATGGACAAGAGCACTTCATGAGTTTGTAGTATATAAACGTGTATTGATGCGAACAAGTTTTCCACGTCAGCAAATTCCTTTGCTCACTGATGTCTGATAATAAAACAAGCAGGTAACAAAATTCAAATTCTTATCTATTTTCATTCCATAAAATTCCATATACACACAGCTTTTACATGCAGTATTATGCGGTCATACAATACGGCGCTTTTGGTAACCAAATGACACTTGTGTGAATACTTTGGTGACATGTTATAAAGTTCATATTCACGAGTTTGGTCCAGCTACATGTATATGGCAGTAATCTGCAATTTGGCAGTCAAATGTGCAGTGTGGTGTTGTTTTACATGTATACTTTAACTCCCCTCGTGTTCATTTCAAGAATGAAGTAAACTGAAAAAAATCAACTCCCACGTGCAACTCCACTTGCCTTTTAAGTGAACATCCCAAAAACATAATGAATTACTGCCAACTTGTAATATAAATCTAATTGACTCAATTGAACTGTTGTCCAACTTGTTCATCGAAAATGTAGTGCTCTGGGCTGACAATAATACATATATATTCACATCAAAAAAGGAATTATACTGACAGTGTGCTTCATTAACAATACCAACATTTGGAGTAAATCCTCTATGAATGAAAATAAATACAAATCTGATAGGGGGCCCGCTCTACTTCCTGTAATATAAACAGTGAATGTCAACATGCTCATACAAAGAAAGGTGATATTGTGTTTACATATAGGTAATCATACTCAACACGTTTTTTTTTATATACACAGCTGGTAGGACAATGATTTTCATGTTTATTTAACAAGAGTTCTGAGAACCCCAACATCTGACTTCATGGGACGATCCGCTATTTAAACTGCAGCACTTATTGCAAAGCATGACAGCATTGTTGCTTTTCATCAAACCAGAAAATATTCAGACATATTTCATCATATCATCATAACCTAATTTCTTATAATTCGAAATTTACCAAACCCTCATAAACTTTGGACAAATATTAATATTTCATATCACAAATAGCACATATGCATCCTCCAATCATGCCCACCAAGTTTATTAATCATCCAGAGAAGGCCGACAGTTTTAGTCAGTTTTTATTGGTATTGTGAGTTCTCTTAGCCTAATAATTACAAACAATTATGATGATATCTGGATGCCGGTACATGTACGGTACCAAGAAATTCTGTGTACCATCCCCTCCCCTATTCAATCTGGAACATCTCCCTCCATAGCGGTGAACTTATTTATAAGAATGCCCTTCTATGAAACACAGCACCAATAAATAAAGCGAGACCACTAACTTTCCTCCCCAATAACCATGATTATTCCATGTAATAATTGATTAGCATCCCTGGAGGAATTTCGACTTTCTGTGTAAATAAAATGAACATTCAAAATTTGCTTAAAAGCAGAATCTTAGAAAAGTATTTTCTGACGTGCTGAACCTATTTTCAACTGGAATGATGACCACTGAAAATGGATGTATGCATCCACATAAAGGCCCAACGGTTGCTTTATTGCATCGTCAAACTTCACTGATCTTTTGATCCAGTGGTGAGACAAATCACTGAACCCTGTGGGGTCTGCAGCAGTGTTCTGACCTTGTTGGATCATTGATCCAATGTTATAATGTGGATGATTTAGCCATTCTGCTGTTCCAATGGTGGATTAAATATGGATAATTTAGCTATTCTGTAGCCTCAATGATTAGATCAAATATCCACAGGTGCAACACCCACTTCCATTTATTGGCTATTTCAACTTATATGTGACTCACATAAATATGGCGCTGTGGCTCTATGAGTCGGAGAGGGATCTCAAATTTGTGTCCGAGTGATCCAAAACGAGTCAGAAATTATGTTCCCATTGCCTTAGAGAGTGTGGATCACTGATTTACTGTTGCGCACAAATTTATCCACGGTTTTGCTTTCTGTTACAATTAAGGCAGCGAGCCGAGGGTAAGCCATACAGGCGAGCCGGTCAATTCATTGGCTCAATACTGCCACAAAACTTCGCCACTTGAAATTTTCCTTCTTTTTTGTTGTTGCATATATGGCTCATTTTTATTCCAGTGTATGGGTTCCTTGGCACATCATATCAACTGATATCGCTGTGCTTCAGCAAGATCCGTCAGTAGATGGTGTCAATTATAGCTTTCGTTTCTGTTCGTTCATGCGAATTATTCCTTTCGCACGCGATAAAATCACAACGCTTTATAAAATTTCTAAAAAAACAGTCGGCATAGGAGTCTCTTTTCGCAAGACACGTTACAGGAGACGAAATTTTACCCTCCAAATATGATTTCTACGATTGAGACGCATTTGAAGGACATACGACCGACAATTTGCTTCAAATTATGTCAGGGAATTCAAGATTTCAGGTAAAAAAAATCTGTGAGAAATGTTAAAATTTACTTTTGCTCATCGAACAATCTGTTGATTTGATTTTGCTACAACCGATCTTGTTTGTTGATATCGCTTAACTGAAAATCGGTGACAAATAGAAAGGCGGAGGCCCCTACCGGTGTGGCAGATTCACGTTATTCTATGGAAAATCTTACCGTCGCTTGACCTGTTTAGCTGATCTACAAATCTGTAGCGCTTGTTCGTATGATAAAGTTTCTTAAAACAATACAAAATTCGATCAGTGGAAGTATTGAATATTTTATCAACCGTAAATTAACATGAACATTTTCTACAGTTTTTTTTCTTCAGGACAATCGTTTATTTTCAGCAGGCCCATGATGCTGATAATAAGGTTATCCTTGTGGTGTTCACTCTCCAGTGGAGCCGCGCACCTATTTATGTTGATTAAGCCCACATGCGGCGTTCTTCCGGCACAATTCGACAGAAACTATAAAAACAGCTTTACACTCAAAACAAACCGAAGAATATCAACGACAATCACGGGCGGTTAGGGTGAAGTCTGCCACCCGACCGTGATACGCCGTTGGCGCAATGTTACAGGCACAGATTTTTAGGATCACTGATTTCTAGTATCCCTAGTTTTTTTTCTGAACGGCGCACGGTGTAATCGACGGGAACAATGCCTATATTAACCACTCAGGCATTCCACGAGCATATTATGAATCAAAAAATCTATGTACAGTTAATAAACTCTTAGAGCTTTATGCTTAATCACAGACTCTAATTCCTATTTCCATCTGAAAACTTCTGTATATATCTTCTCTCATTCACTCGTTAATCCTCGCGCACTTGTATATACGAATGAATATGAATGTTAAAATATCATATGATTAAGAACGAACCCAATAATACGATTAATGTAATCTCAGCTATGTAAATTTCAGTATGTAAGAATAAAGGCATTATGATGATGAACTCCGAAAATGATGCCATTGTGAACGGTTTATATTTTGACGGAATTCAAAGTAATTTTCAAGACAACTAAATGCGTAAATCTACATATATTCGACAGGAAAACTGTTCAACGACTGACTGTGCTTCAGTGTGTTTTAACAAAATCTAAATAACGGAACAAATATCTGACGTGTGATATTATGCAAAAAAGCCCTGGCTATAAGGACGTACATACTATTTTGAACTATACGGCCTTTGTGCTTCCAAACAACTTTGCATTTTAAATTTATAATACAGGAGCCACAACGCTCCTGAACTCTTCATTGAACAGTTGTTCTGTCGTGCGGTGAACGACCAATGTGGTGAGCTCGAACTCGCAATATTTTATGTATATATGCATACGTAAATGCAGCTATGTTAGCCCTTAGTTGTCTAGAAAATGACTTTGAATTCAGTCGAAATGTAGACTGTTCACAATGGCACCGATTTTCCAAGTTAAATTACTGTTAAATATTTTCGAAGGTAGACTAATAAAACATTGAATATGCGCACATAATACCTCCCTGGCCCGTAAACAGGGAGGATGCGCTTAGACATTCAGTAATCTTTCTTTAGGCTAAAGTAAGATAGCTAGTTGACCACGCTGAGGCGCCATACTATATTTGAATATATTAACTATACATGTCTACAATCAAGTCTTACGTTAACACTGAATACAATGACTAATTTCCTCATAGTCACGTTTCAAGTCACTATGGAGCAGAATTTTGTCGAAACTTAAAACGGGGCGGAGGCTCTTATGGTGCACAGGTTGTGAGTGAGATGTGTATAAACGATTTGATATATAATATTTTTGCGCGTTTAGGAGCGGACATATATTGACCTGTTTTTGAGATTGTCCATTTTGCAGGGATCTTGCCAAAATCGGATGGTGCGGGACTGCTCCTGATGAAAAGAGAACATAATTTTTTTCAAACGATTACTGACGCGGAATTCCCACAGACGTTGTATACATGTATGAATGATTTACAACATAATCTGACTTTCTGTAGTGTGATCGATTTGTCGATCCTGATCGATCCTTCCTATTATTATCGTACTTAAATTGTCTACCTGGATGCGGAATTCCATACACCAAAACCACAAATGTGACACCAGGATTAACCCTATCTGGCCTGGGCTTTTTGTGACCTGTCCAGGCCTGGGGAGGGCCGAAATTGTCTCCCTCCCCCAATTATATTTCTTACCTCTTGAGCTAGGCGGCTGAAATTTACCACACTATACACTTGGGTCAAGTTCTACCAAAACAAAATTCAAGATGGCCGCTTTGATGACGTCAAAATGACGTCATTTTCAAAAACCATTTTTTTTATATTTTTCTGTCAGATTTTTCGAATTTTTTATTTATGCAATTTCTCCACAATAATTGCATGATAAATTAGTAAATATTAATGTGATGTGAAACAAAATAGTTTTTTCCCACTTTTCATCGTAGAAAAGCAGAAATTTTGGAGAAAAACGACGAAAACATCACTCGATGGGTTATACAAATAGGCTCAAAATGACCCCAATATGATAAACTATAAAGTCAGGGAGTGTCAGCTCTCAATTTGTTGTCGTTCAGGAGATAACAGAGAAAGTTTGGTAGGGGTTGGGGCCTGTTGGGGTTAATCCAGATAGAGGCATACAGTGCATATGTTTAAACAGCATTTTGTTTCGTGTGGAATAAACACGACCGAATATATTCATACACTAATGCTTTTTGCAAATTGTTAATTTTCAATGCGACTTGTAACATGATCTGCACCTCTGATAAACAACAAGGGAAGTGGAGCCTTCACACACCACTTTGCCTTACTGTTCAACAAAATTGCATGTAGGACGAAATGAGTGAGGTGATGAAAGAGATGTCAACTTATTTCTGTTTAAATACAGAAACAAAGGTCTTGTTTAACGCATATATGCAACATGATTATTAAAAATAAAATACAAACGTCGAGTTCGTCATTCAATATTCCGCCATCGTCCATCATACTCGAAAAATTCATTTCGCAGCATTAGCACCACATTAGAAAAGAAAACAACCATAGTCATCAGGCTAGTTTCCTGCGAGAGAGGTTTGGTCAACAGTATTCAAATGAGGCGGGGCAGACATCAGGTGTTCCAAATTTGTATCATTGATCAGTATTTTTAATCAATATGATTTTCTTGCTAAGACATTATCTAGAGAATGATGTATTTCAGTCACGCTTTGATTGTGACGAACACCATGAGAATCTTGAGGCACAGGGGTTCATATTGCTAGTGTTAAGCGGATTTGGACACAATTTACGAAACGTAATGCCGTAGATCTTGCACGCTACGGTACGTTTGTATTTTGCTATCCGCATGTGATACGTATCTCGAAATTTGACCACAGACCGATGTTGTAACAATGTTAGAAGTCGCCTTGTACAACTGTGCTTGCGGGTGGTCATGAAAATGGACAATAAACTATGAAACAAAGCATATCCCTTATTTCAGATATAAACCAAATAATAAACATGGCTCCCGGAAATTCTACTTATATCGGTGAATTTGAAATGATCTCTGGACCTGAGGTAAACCACTGGAGCTACAGAGAGGACACAGTATACAGACTCACTTGACTGTCTGTCTTGTAGGATAGCTATTTCCATAGTGTATTCTTGAGACGACTGTTTGCGAGGTTGAAGACACCCTCTCCCCTTCAAGAAGACAAAGTAGAAAATCGCTTCTGAGGAATTGATCTAACGTGTGCGTTGAGTCACAACAAACCGTGATGTCGCGGGTGCTCAATGGATACCCTTTCTCATTCACATTTAAAAAAGTAGCATCCGACAGGTTTCCAGCAGAAACGGCTTTGGAGCGTATTGGTCAAACATCAAATTTCAGGTGAAATTTGGAGATGGTCCCCGAGTGATGCGCTATAGTTCCAAACTTAGAAACTGATGTTTTCCTTAGAATCTTTTTTCGAGTACTCTATTATTCAACAAACATCATTAAGCTGAATTTCGAAAGAATCGGCGGAAAATTTTGACCGGTAAATCGATTACGAATGGCAATTCTGTTAAATATAGCACACAATGGCCGCCCTCTTTGATTGACCTACTTTCTGACACTGATTTGCAAATCTGACATGACCAGTATATTTTTGCAATATTCGGATAGCATGTGGAGCAAAAAAATCCATGTCGTTATGGCCCTCAGGATGGTACCGGTAATTGCTCTAGTTCATGGACTAATAATCCTTGTGGTTCACATGGGCAGCACTTACACCTAGCTTTTCTAAAGTGTAACTTACTATATCGTGCGAACAGTGTTGAGCATTACAAAATGACAGACGCACTGACAGAAGGACCCTCCCACTAAATAAGGTCGATGGTTCAGTTAACTAATATATGAAACAAGGAAAGGACGTGTCAGCTTTACCCGAAAAAAACCCTCTTGCTGTCACGTTTGTAAAGCGAAAAAATTATTGCTCCATATCAGCATGAAAAGTTGTGTTTCATACATATAAAATACCGAAATTTTACGCTGAAAACTTTCACAGCCAATGGTGACGTAAAACGGCGCCGATGAGCGTTGGAAAATGGGCGCTTGGTCGTTTTTATATTTTCTGGATACATTTTCACAGGGAATCCCCTTTATATTCAAAATATGACACCTCCAACCAAAATCTAATTCCATGTTCTCAATTTGATCAAATATACTACAAACATATATTGAAATATCATTTTGGTTGAAGGTGTCATATTTTCATGAAATTTAAAATAAGTTTTGTTTTCTCTGTTCACTTGGAAGACGGCTTTATATTGGCATTGTAAGAGTGTTTGGTGTTGCATAGCTTCTTGGCCGTGTGGTTAGAGCGTTTGGTTGTGAATGAACAATGATGTCAATTTTGTGTTCGAATCCCAATGTTGTCAATTTATTTTTTATTTATTTATTTTTTTTATCCATAGCTGAATGACTCCTGAAGAAATATTTCTGGAGTAAAATAATAAAAAAAAATATTTTACAATTAATATTTTGTAAGCAGAAAATCCCCAAAGCTGTTCTGTACAACGTATCATCCGAAACAGACAGGCCTAAATATTTGTGTCATCAATGCGTATACGATATTTAATTCATGGATGTGCGTATATAGTAGTAAAGTAACATAGCAATGGCAAATATGAACAGAAGTGTGCCATTCAATAATTTGAAGTGTGAATGTTTTGGCAAAAACTCCCGGTTAGGCCAAACCAGGAATACAGATTACTGTTTATTCAATGTTGTAAAAAATACAGACATGGTGCTGAATATACATTACAATCTTTTGTTCACTTACCGTTTCGCAATAGTTGCTTCTCATTCATGTAATTATTTATTGAAGATATTCGTGCTGTAATGAACCAAATAATGTGGTTTGGGTTGCCCCAAGAAGTAAAAAGACCATATAAAGTTTTGTCTTGTGAGTGCTCTACATGCTATTGTCTTACCTGCATCGCTTTCATTTTATAATTAACTCAGCCTTACACGGAGGACCTGTTCTTGACGAGCGCATGGCACACTCAACTCTGTATAATAATAGAACTGGAGAAGACCGGCCTTTATTGCTTGAATACGTCATTCGTATAGCACAAATCTAAGAAAGCTGCCAAGAGGGTTTTTTCCCGTGTAAAGCTGACATGTTCTTTACTACTACAGGCGTTACTATTATAATGTTTTTCATGTTATCGACAGCGGTTTCGTTGCCAGTATAAATACAGTTTCAATAAAATCATCAAATGCTTGGGGACATCATTTATACGGATAATGTAAATACAATAGGGAACCGAAATCGAATGTAAGCAGGAAGTTAAAACTGGACATGAAGCATTTGTATATATATCTCTTCGTTTACTTGATATATTCTTTTTTCAGCCCGGGAAGTAGTTTGGGTTTTAAATCTGTGATAAATAATGTAAACTTATTCGTACCCAGAACGCCTGAAAACCTGATCAGATACATGTATCACTCAATTTTGTAAAATGTAATTTTATTCGTCAAACATACAATTAGTATAGTAATGTAGCAGACGAATGGTCGAAAACAGTACAGTGGTCTCACGGGACTCGAACCCACCCCACCTCTGGCACCCAGATCTTATCGCCACATCGCCAATCCACCTCATCAAATTGATAGCTTCACTGAAGGTGGTAAATATAACGTCAGTCTATCTTACTCGTTAGCATTGATTCAACCCGCCAGGAACATAACTACAAAGACGAAAATACAGACAAAATATAGGAGCCCGATCTCGAGCTGGTAACCGCCATTTCAATCCAGGCATATACAAACAGGAACAAGGACTTATTCAATAAATCATAGTGGAATGATGGGACACGGACCCACTTCGCCTGACACCACCCGCCTGTCCAAATATGACTCGTCTCGACTAACACTATAGTCCACTGAATCACATCCCCCTGAGACCGACAACGACATCAAGGTGTACTGAACAAAACACAACGATCCGACATTCACTATACAGCCGACATCGACTAAAAACTAATCGAAATACCTTTTCCGTTTCGACAATATTTATACAGCGTCGCTTTGCAACTATTCAATTTTGAATTCAGCTCTAATTCACTTTGATTACCGTATAATAAATCAGGCCGGTATTCACAGCATAAAATAAATATTTGGTGCGAAAATGCAAACTAATACTCGATTTGATTTTATTTGATTTTTTTCCCATCCGTTTTCGTATCTTGAGCATTTTTACTAATTTTCCCGTTTTCCACAATAGCCTAGGTAATATTTGTCTGGGGAAGCTCATTTATTCGGTCTGTGCCATCTCCAGTTTGTGAAATGGAAATGGACTATGGTGTTATGTTCGTACTATATCTCTGGCTAATTCCCCAGACCAGATATATGACACAGATCAAAGTAACATGAGCAGGATTAAAGGTTTATCTCCAGGCTTGAGTGAATTGGTAAGTGGACACAACGACTGAAATGATTAACATCACTAGGAGGAATTTATTCACATTTTCTGGTGTCTACTTCTTGCTGCATCATGCTGCAGAAAACTTGAATCACCAACGGGGAACGTCTTTACGTGTGACGAACAATATCTCCACCAAATATTATGTATATTGTAAAGTATTCCCTTGAGGCAAAGAGTGGAGCTGATGGCACTAATTCATCGGTTAAAATGATAATAATATACATCACACTGCACTTTGTAGCATTAAACACTATGATGAATCGATATGCAAGAGGTGGGGAAAATTGACGACGTCTGTTGACTACAAAACAACCATATGACTTTACATTAAAGTAATCGTCGACACCTAACATTCAGACCCAAGAATACGGTGGATTCTCGGACGTAGCCTTAGTATCTTAGCCGCGCTTTTATTGCAACTGTTCATGTGGAGATTATGAAATATGTTGGCGCATTGATGAGGAAGCAAGGCGCAATCAGATTCCATGCCATAAAAGGATACCATTGTCACCTGCTGTAATGCTGTCAGTTTTATAGTTGATACATTCAAGAACTTGATGAGGAGAAAGATGAGACAGCAGCATAGTCATAATTCATCTCCAACTGCTCATGTTTATCGCCGGGATGTGACTGTGTGAAACGTTGAAGTCTATGGTACGGATCCTCTGTGTTTGTCTTTAATTTTAACGGGGCAAAGCGATCGAGTTTGTCGTAAGAGTCTTCTGTAGATGCTTGAGCTAGGCAAACGATGTTGTCTTGCGTAGTGTCTATCTCTATCTCCTCGTAACCGGTATTCATGTGCACAATGACGTGGTCGTAATTGTTGTATTGAATTACTGGGAATTTCGGGGATTGTCTTTGAACATGGTCGTAGTCGTTATGGGATACCACGTTTGCTATGCTGGTTAACGGTTCGCCAAGATCGGTTCTGGCCCTCGTGTTCATGTTTGCCTGAGAAAACAATTCCCTCAACTCGTTTATGACCGTACGGTTTATACAAGAATCTTTGGTGATTGTCTTTTCCTTGGCCTCATCTTGCGAACATAAACTCACCACCTCATCTACGTTCAAAGAGTTTACATATGTATTTGTATCGTTGAGTTTCCCATTTTTGTTAACGCGAGCGTATAATTCGTCAAAATTTCCCGGTTGTGCCTCCTCTGATGTTGTATGCTCGAGCTCATCTGGCCTTTTCTTCAAATTAGGCATGGTTGGACAACGGAATCTGGATATAATATTAAATAATAAAATATCAATATACGATATACTTATCCCAAATGTTGACGATGCACATGGCAGTCATACAATTAAAACAAATAAAATAATGAAAAATAGCGTTTAGTGCTTTGGGGGTACTTTCATTTTGTGTGCCGATGATACTAGAGATGCTAATTTGCTTCAACCTCATTCTAATATGAATGAAAATAAAATATGCGAACATTACCACATCTGTATTGATTATACAATATGTTACCAACCTTCGCTTGAAGAAGACAAACACGAGGATACAGACTGCGATAACAGCAATACAGCCTGTGACTCCACCCGCAATGGCACCTGCGTCTGCAATATACCATATATACCATTGTCCTATACTATAGGCTCATTCATTGACTCAGATACTAGACAGTGTACGGCTGGAATGAAAATGTTATATAAGCTTTATGTCAAAAACATATTTTTCTTAGGAGAGTCATGTAGATCAGAGCACTGGGACTCTCTAGACATAGATTTATGTGCTACGATGCGATTGTTGAATCACAAATGAGTCGCAGCTAAATATCATTAGGCACTGTTACGTTGCTACATAGTACATACTTGATGAAGAGCTATTGTTGGTTTGGGTTGAAACTACTGTGAACGGAGTAGATATACTGGTAATGTGACTGCTGGTTGTTGAGATCTGAGTAGCTGGTTGTATCGTGGCTACCGTAGTTGGCCTTGTCGTTGAAGTTGCTGTCGTCGTGAATACTTGTACCTTGGTTGGAACTGATGTTCTGGTACTTGAACTGGTCGTTGTGGTCCCAGTAGTTGGTTTTGTCTTAGTTGTGATTGTTGCGCTTGTTCTGGTAGTTTTATATACCGAACTGTCGGTTGATGTATTTGCACTCTTTGTCGTGGCTTCACTGGTTGTGGTATCTTCTTCACCTTGACTCGTCATCGCGGATGTCTTGGTTTGATACCCAGTAGAACTAGTTCTTGTAGACGCTAACAGGAAATAAGACGTATGAAAGAAAATTAGGAAATTCAGCTAAACTTAATTGCACCCTATGCTTCAACATCACATGATTCATTTTTTCACAGTATTTGAAATTGTCTCCGTGCCACAAGGTTTGAGCTCCTTACCCAGCCTTTGCGCTACACAGTTTCTAATAATCCCTATGCTGTGTAACGATGTGTGCCCTACATGCTGCTCACTGAATGACAATATATGCCAATAAATCTCCTTAGTGTAGTAAGGCAAAGGTGAAATTCGGGAAAACGGAATCAAATTTGGATATATCGATCCATACGATAGGTCGGATATACATGTACCCCGTCCGAATGGAAATCTCATATATCTTGAAAGTTAAAGTAGTGATGTTTGTCAGTATTATCATGTCAGTATGCATCGTGATGTGTCCACATGCCCAATGCCAATCTGGTTTCTCGTAGTGGATGCGTCCATGATTGCCTGTTAATGCCTATAACAGCGGACACTGTATCCCTTGAATAGAGCATATATATTGGTCATCAAATCTGACCGACCGCAAGATATATGCTTGGACAGAACGGCCCGTTTTCTTATATCGCTAATTAATATATATGGCACTTTAACATGTTTGAGGCCGATCTGAAGCCGAAAGAACAGAAGATTATTCTTACATTCTACAGAACACACAAAGTGTGAACATCATTGCATATACCGTCCATCAAAAAACAATCTTGTAATGTGTCTGACTGACATATTTGATAAATCCATGGATCAGAGTACATGTACGTCACACGAATTCTGAAACAGTTTGTATAATGAGTGGGTATGGACGTGTTCGCCACAACGAAAGGACTGAACACCGGGTTAGATGTACATTGGTTTCGCATGTTCGTTTTCTTCCGTGAATTTCACTGAAAGTTCTAAACACTGATATGTGATAGATTTCGAGAATAGCACTTCATAATAAAGCAAATCACCGAAACTTGTACGGCTAAAGTTGAGTTAGTTTCCCGTGGTGTTGATCGTTCTTAACAGTAATAGGTGTACTATATAGTTTGACATTCTGGTCCAGGTAAGAATACTGTTTTGAAAATCCCAGTGTGGAGCGGTTTAACTAAACTCAAAATAAATAAAGCGACTACTGCAATACGATACATATAGTGTATTCTCTTAGCTTTCAAAGACAACTGTCTTCATCCTCAGAGAGAGGCTTTATTTAATTTGAGAATACTGTTTTGTTATCCGGACCATATGTAAACTATGTAGTACATCCCACCGTCTAATAATATCTTACATGAATTCAAGCGATGATATCTTCGACAAAGGACACGGGTTATGTCTCCCCGAATCCATATCAAAGTACTGGTATTACTTACACATTATCCTCTAGTTCCCCTGTTCTCTCTCTTGACATAGGATTGTGGTTTATATTGAAAGCTGTCTCGAATATACTAATCTAGTTGTCTCACATCAACTCAAATCTGACACAAGGAAGCACGTGTATTTCTGTTTACATCGAAACACCGTTCAATGAAGCTGTCAGCTATGTCCACACTGTTTACGGTCGCCCAAATGTTTTCGTTGTTTCGAAACCTTTGTTCCTTAGAAACTTAAAAGTAAATTTCTCAATGATTTCGTTGAGTTTCAGAAGAAATTTTGCTTGATTCTACTGGACTTTCTGAAATTCTTGTTTAATTGCTATCTACGTTGAAAATTGCACGAATTGAAAATATATTAGGTCTACATAGACTGATTCCATCGACTCTGAAACAATATTGACATTAAAACTGAAAGAAGAGCACGTGTCTTAGCATAGGCTTCAGGTCCGACATTCTGTATTCCAGAAGGTGGACCTATTAAATCCGTAAAATAATATCCGCGTCAATAACCGCTATTGTTCGTACGAACGTTTACATCAGATCAAATAGACATAACATGAAAAATAACCAACAAAAAAAAAAGAAAAAAGAAAAACTGCAAGAGAGAAGCGGTAACAGTTTTCAATGATGACACAGCGATTTGGATAAAGACTACTGCCCAGTCATGTAGAGTTTACGAAATAACACGAAGACTATACTATAGTGTATCTTAGTACTGCTTTGATTATGATTGTTGATTTGAACACCGTGGAGATATAAAATGTAAATATAAAATCCGACATCCAAACATATTATTAAATCAGGATGAGAGAGAATCCCGTTCAGACACAGTTTTGGTCCAAAGATCATGAAAATTCGTTAAACCAGGATTAAGGTCACTGAGGATAACGTAAAAGAAGACATTTGAACAAGGGCATATAACACGCATGAAAGGCCACTTTGTCGAATGGTCGAGACAACTGACTATATTTGTCTAAGAGAGTTATATCCCATTTAACAGCTTTTTTTTGCAGACATTCTTTTGGGGATGAGGCCATGTCTATGGATATAACACCTTTCGCTATATGCAGTTGCATGAAATTAGCCAGTACTTACCATGGGGAACAGCTAGGAAGAACAAAACCAAATGGGTTTAGAAGGGTATCCAATGCTGGTCTCTGGAGAGACAGATGTATAATTTAGACTTATCTTTTATTAGTATACATGTGTTTAAAACTGGATAAGAGGATAACCCCGTCCTTGGTGCCGTCGATGTAAAGCGGTAGATCCCAATGAATTATTATTATTATTAGCGGATATGAACAGGGACATATAAGTAGCACGTATGGAAGTTCGGTATACAAATGATATTCGATCTATTAATCATTACAAACAGTTCGCTTCCAGTTATTTAACTTCCAGTTATATGTCCAGTTATATTTATAACGTTTCCAGTGTTTTTTTTTTAGATTGATGAAATAAAAATTATAATAAGTGGATATTCTGAGTTCGCAATTTAATTGATTAGTCTCACATATCATCTACTATCAGTACGCATAATCTTTCCCACGAAGAACGGGTTTTATGCTAGTAATCCTAAATCCTCAGACTTTAGCTCCATGGAACACTTTTGCGAACTGAGTCGTGCGGTGCGCCAAGGGGAGTTCATCCTAAGCGCTTGATGCGAATGAAACCTACTGTGGAAATATCGAACAATATCCCGAATGGGAGACTAGAAAACCATCTTGATAACCACACCGTAATGTTTTCCTTCAAGCTATGCCATGCGACGTTCATGTATCGATGGGTTATGGATATAAGCGTGCGATGACCACAGTGAGCCCTCAAACAGTTATTTGGGTCGAAAAGGAATCCATCAAGAGACATTTTATCCACATTCGCCCTGACGTTCCTTGGATTCTGCATTGAATAATCGTAGAACACATGTGTTGGAGTTCAAGGCTTAACATGATAGACAAATTCGCTAGAAATTAATATTTTTTTAATTAATATTAACTATCCAAAGAATCAATCTCATTCACTAGAAGCCATATTATCGGTCCATGTTTGAAAACTTTCTCGGTTTACCAACCATTGTGTCGAAGACCGAAAACTTACGTCTGCTATCCAACTCCAAATATGCCGCAATCCAATGTCACAGGAAATAAGGGTCTCCGTTACTAGATACTGTCTTCTGTTTATTCAAATTTTATGTTTGCTGAAATGGTGGTGCTAGTTGTGTCATATGATTAACTTTCGATGATTGATGGGGGAATATATTTCTGGATGGCGCCTGCCTGATGCGGATCTTTTCCGCATATTGTTTGACCCTCCTGCCGATTTGGCCCCTGTTATTTGCAAACATATTTTTGTATGCATGGAAGAACGTAAACGGCGACATTCTGGGCTTGGCCAAGCCCTATCATTGGATCCTACTCACTAAGATCAGATGTGGTCCAACTAGTAATTAATCTCTCTAAACTTTACCATTGTCTGTCAGTGGTGTGGTCTGCAGTTCCACTGCCGTAAAGGGGTAGTGTGGCCTTATATTACATTGTATCTTATATACTACTGTTCTGTGTTTGTTCAACATTTATCGTTTTGTACACTGTCCAGATTTGGATGTTTATGTACAATAAATTGAATTGAATTGAATTGGTGCATGTCGCATTTGACGCCTATGATCAAGTTTATTTATGGTTATTGTATTACCATGGTCGGATTAAAATTAATATTGCACGGATATGTAGGGTCGGTCGATAACGGTATGTCAACATAACGTGTTTGCTTTGTTTCACTACAGCGGAGGGGTGCCCCGACGTTTTCTATAAGCTGGATTTTCACTCTGGGTAAGTTATAAACTGTTGTTGAAAATATCAGGTTGTAGATGTATACACAACTTAAGATTAAAGTGATAGCAGGAAGTTAAAACTAGATAATTTACAGCTTTCGTGGAGTCATGTGTCTCACTATTTTATCTTCAAAAGTAGGTTATTTTGCTTCGTGCTAACTTTTCAGGTGCGATAATATAGTGGATCTCAATCTGTACATATATTTTCGCTTTGGGTAAAATCGGTTGACTGAGAGCGAAAAGGAAAGGACGGTCCGAATAAACGTGGAGATTTTGTATTTTTTACCATAATATCTCCTTCTCTCTACATAATTTAAAGACTTAGAGTAGAAAATGTAGGGTTAAACATCAAGTTTTAAGTACAGTATATTAACTCATTGCCGCATATATGCTTCACTGTAAATTTGAACGACTAGAGATACAATGTTATAATTTTTTACTCTTTATAATACAGATGCAAAATATCACAGGACAATTTTGTTATCTACGGAACGCGCAGATAGTTTTTGATCTATGAATAACGATTCAAAGTTCTTAATTTTTGAAATTCTGTCATTCTGCATAATTACTTAATGCGAAAATATATTCTTACAAAAAATGCGTTATCAGACGACACATCCAGGAAATATTCAAGAATATTCTAGCTCTTCTATATTGCAGGCGGCCTACACTTGTTTATCTTTCGTGCATGGTCGGAGAAATGTATGTATAAAGATTTTAAACTGAGCTGTCAGACATTACGTTTGGAGTTTCCCACTCAAGACCGGGTTAGTCAACAAGCTCTACAAGTGAGCCATGCATGTTTGTCTAACACATGGTGATCAATTTATCGAGTAATTAACTTTCTTCAAACATTTTATCAAATAATACTGAAAACGAACCGTATCTTTCCTGGGCTTTGTGGGACCTGTCAAGCTCGGGAGCCGAAATCAACCTCCCCAGCATTAGCTGAGCTAATTATTTTTCTTAACCCTTGATTTAGAGGCCTGAAACTTGCCACAGTATACCCTTAGGGCAAGCTCTACCAGAAAATGTAAAGAATCCAAAATAGCCGCCTTGATGGCCGCATTTTTAAAAACGGCATTATTTGGTCGATTTGTCGTTCCTTGTTCCTGCCAGAGTTAGAATTGAAAGGGTGATTCAGTTTGTCAAAGATCTGTGGCAGAAGGTAAATAATCAGGTGTCATCGAATGAAGAGTCCCATTTCCACATTCTCGTATTCTATAATACTGTAGAAGAACATGGTCGTAATTGATGTGTGGTATGGAGAATTGCTCGAACGCCCCTCGGACATAGTCACGGTAGTCAGGAGCTGTCCTGTCTCCATTGCTGTTGATAAATTGTCATGGATTGGCTCCCACTGTCTTTCCGTTCTCATTTACCTTTGTATATACTTTCCCTATCTCGTCTTCTTATGAGTTTCTGTGAGCGATTGTGACACCCTTGTCCTTGCCTAGACTGGTATACAAATCACGTGTCTTTTCTAAGCTGAATTTTTCTAAGCCTAAATGACAATACATTTCGTTGATTTTGGATGTTTTCATTTTCGTTTGGGAATCTCTTCTGGAAGCTAGAATGATCCGTGACTAGCAATTACTTCTAACATTGCATGCTCGAAAACATCGGGATTTGGCAATTCAACAGATCTAGCTGAAAGCAAAGTCAGCAAAACATTTAAAAAAGCTAAATTGTATGCATATTTTTTTCAAAGTTTTTCTATTCACTTGCTAATGATATTTCAAAATATTACAAAATTTGTGCTTGGTTTGCAAGACCATGGCGGAGTCGAATAAATGTACATAAGAATTCGCATTCAATAAGAAACATGAGAGAACAATTCTCTCGATATTTTAGCCCTTCAACATCTTTAAAATTAATTTACTCAAAAATTGTTCTGACGTGTAAAGCTTAATCCCTGTGATAATATTGACAGATGCGAGAACTCATTTTAATTGAATTTTATAACTAGCATGCTCTTTATTGAGCGTGCTACTAATCTACATTTACCAGTAATATCGGTGCTTTGAATGTGTTTTTATGTATGTACACTTCTAGTTATTATAGATGTATGTGCTGTTGAAGTCTGTAAAATGGAATGTGTGCCCGTGGGTTATCCTTGGAAGTATTAAAAGAACATTCCCTTTAAATTAGGAATAAATAACTTTTGTATTATGGGATCAATAGTTATGTGCGCCTGCAGTACACATAGTGCCAGCGTGCGCCTGCAGTACGGATAGTGCCAATAAAGCCCCGGTCACACTGCCAAGAATTGGGTAGGCGAATCACCGCGAATTGGAAAATCGTGGTCATGCTTGGCAATTCGTACAGGCATCTTGCGGGGTTCGTCGCAGATTGTGACCGTTCTTGCTTATTCTCGGAGAGAGTACGAAAGTTTTGAAATGTTCAAAACATTCGCCGGTCAAGTACGATTAAATGGTATACGTATGGCATTCTTGGCACCATCCTACTGCGTTCTCGCATGCATTCTCCTCCTATCGTGAATATTCGTGGGTAGTCGTAGTAGTTCTTTCTGTCACAAATCAGCAAGAATGCCGTGCGCATTGTACGATTGTTGGACGCATTCTACGCTTCTTGTACGATCATACTACGATACTGCATTCGTACTAACATCGTACTGCCTACGTACTTATTCGTAGCAGATTATCGAGCATTCGTAGTGGGTTCGCGGACTGTCGTGTTGATGCATAGGGCGTTCTTCATTGAATCGTACTGCATGCGTACTCATTCTTGATGATTCTTGTTGAATGCTTATGGATGTCGTACGATGACCCTACGGCATGCGTAAGGGATTCGTACCACAGTTTCAAAGAGGCCCTCTAGAGGCGAATTGACACGAATCGACAAGATTAAAATATTCGTGACAGTGTGACTGGGGCTTAATATGCCAATGACCGGAGGGGAGGGGGTAAATTAAACATAGAACATTTGTATGCTTCTAGAATATCAGCTTTGAATATTAGTCAAAGCTTAATTGGGGACGTACAGGTTCAAATCGTGCATGTATTTACAATACGTCGTTTGATAGTATAATCATATTAACCATCTTTCTACCAACAAGGTGAGTTTTTGTGGTGGACGTTTCGTCCCCGAGGCTCTCCCCCTGTACAGACCTTTTGGTCTTTGATATATGTTGGCATTTGTGGGAAGTTGATGGTGGGTCGACATCGGGCCTTACAGACTAGTCTTTTGTGTTAAATGCTGTCATTTTCATCTGACGACGATACAGCTCACCAATCCCCAGTGTACGAGTTGTCACAGCGAACCAGCTCACCAATTACCAATATACGAGTTGTCAAAGCATTTCCATCATAGCTCTCTAGATTTGTATATAATACCGCTTATGCCGGTGCTAGGGGCCGTGTGGTCATATCATCCAATTTGCTACATGAACAGGTACAATAAAAGCGTACCTGAGATACATGTACAACACATATCACGAATCGTTAGATTCTTAGTATGTGCTTTAGAATAGGTTAACCGGAAGACTATACTGTGACGTCATGTGACTCTGTCAGTATGTCGGCACCTCTTCCCACCTCCATTATGTGTGTTCTAATTAAATGTTCAAGCATTATCATTCAATTGGTACTCACTGGTTGTAGTGCTCTCGGATGTTGTTGTGCTGTCGGTTCTGGTTGTGCTCTGGGTTGCTGCACTCTGGGTTGTTGTGCTCTCGGTTGTTGTTGCGTCTGAAACATTCTCGACACAAGTCCCTGTAATTAAGAATATGGCCTTTGTTCTGTCAATTATGGCTACACACGATTCATTATAACCTACGGACGTTTTCATCGATGTTTCGTTCGTCAAATCTGTATCACTCATCAGTATTCTCTGATTAAAATAAAATTCGTTGTTCATAGTATTGGTTTGATGTATCTGAGTAACACATGAAACACCCTAATTGTAAAAAAAATCGCATAAACCAGCATCCGTTGGATGGATTTGACAGGAGTACCATTTCAAAATGAAACGACAGCGCGATAATTATATTTTAAAATCTCTTATCAATAATCAATTTTTGGCTATTGCCAAAGGCCCGGTGGGTTAGCTATTGTCTTATTTTGGCCTCTAGTGCATGATATTTTTTATAACCCTATCTCAGAAAACAGTTTTCACAATGCCGAGGGTTTTTTTGTCAGCTTATCGTTTTGTTATATAAAGTGAACGTGCTTCAAGGATCTGCATCGAGATCACCGCAAGCAATATGTGGCCTGGTGCACTGATAGATATGGGCTAAATGGCGAGAAATAGATATAACGGCGTCAAACATATTGTTTCTCTGCAGAAGTTACACGACCACCGTGTAATATCAATTAATGGATTATATTATTATTCAAATTCTTTATTAATTGTATTGCATTCAGTAAATGCTTCCAAGCCGATGGATCAGATTTATTATTTGATTGTACTATTTTAGGTTACCTAGTGAGTTATCAGCCTGTGGCTTGCCTGTATAGAATTAGTGTTCAGCAGGTCAGTACCATGGTATATTTGGCGATATCAAGAATGATTTCAGATAATGAGATCAATATGCTCAATGGTTTTATTAAAGATATATAATACGAAGTAATATAATTAATGATAATCGGCCCCAAACAGATTATTTGATTCCTAACTGATACATTATGATACGAATAATACATTTCCTGGTTTAGAAAGTATTAAACTACTATATTCCTATGCAAGTTTCTTATGACGAATTTTGTATAAGTTTATGGAACGGTTTCATCTAACTTGTTAGAGATTACAATACTTTCTATTGTTGGGTGGGGTTGAATGTCATACGGTACAGAGTCTACCAGAGCATATACTATATTTCCTATAGCTGAGTGGGGTTGGGTGCCATACGGTATAGCCTGTCAGAGCTTCCAATATTCCCTATTCCTGGGCGTGGAAGGATGTTAGACGGTATAGAGGCTGTCCGAGCTAAGAGTATTTTCTATTGTTGGGGTGGAGTTGTGTGTCAGACGGTATAGCTATTGCTGGGGTGGGGATGGGTCTCAGACGGTGGACAGATCTAGCTTCTAATATTTCCTATTGTTGGGGTGGGATTGGGTGTCAGACGGTATAGAATTTATCAGAGCTTACAGTAGTTTTTTGGTTGGGATAGGATTTGGTGTCAGACGGTTTAGACTTCGTCAGAGCTTCCAATATTTGATATTGTTGGGGTGGGATTGGGTGTCAGACCGCATAAAGGCTGTCAATCCTTATAATATTTTCTATTGTAAGGGTGGGGTTGGGAGTCAGACGCTGTAGAGTCTGTCAGATCTTACAATATTTCCTATTGCTGGGTGAGGTTGGGTGTGAGACGATATAGAGGCTATCATATCTTAAAATATTTTCTGTTGTTAGGGTGAGGTTGTTTGGTGTCATACTCTATAAACTGACAGCATCAGATAGACTATCGCTTTTGATTCGATTGGTGACACATGAAGTAACGTTTTCATGGTGAAACATACTTACCATATGCAATAAGCACAGCAAAAAGTACAACTTTTCCAACGCTAAATGTGGCCATTGAAAATTATTTGACTTCTGCTCGAAAAATACCCAGGCAAAACTTGTTCAGTGTCCCATGAACTGGTTTTGGCAGTTATCCTTCAAATTGCTGGTATTGTAGGGGCACTGGCCGATATCACTGCACTACTGATATGACAAAGGCCATTTACATGTAGAACCACTTTAGACAATACCGGAAATACATAACCTCTTCAGCCAGAGTGTTTTATGATGTATATACGACAATACCCCGGCTACTTCGTTGGTTCGTCTGGCGCGTCGTACGGAGATGGAACTGCTTAATATTCGTTTTTATTATATACTTGGTGATGAGAGAGTGAATAGCATCAGTTGAATTAAAAGCGATATTTTAACTGCAATGATAATATCAAATATATCATGACTGTGATGATATGCCAAATGACGTCACAATCAGTGAAGATATCGATATTAGTGCACAATTACATGTCACCATGGTCACAGTTAATGGGCAATTGACCCAAAGACCAGTTTTAAGCGCCAAAGAAAAAGGTGAATATTTGAGAATATTTTATATATTATTATCCCTGATGTTAACCAGATTATGGAAACAAAAAAAGGAAATAAGCATAAAATGAAATGGCGGATTGGCGACAACACGCACACAGTCACAGACTTGTGTTGCCAAAGCAGAGTGCAACAAGTACAAATTAACGCGGAGAAATAAATTAAACATTCATACGGAAGTCGAGAGGAGACTTCTGATTCCGATTTCTGACTTCTGACTTTTTCTTTCGTATAAATTTGTTGTTTTGGTGGATAATTTAAGCCGTACGACGTCGGGTATCACAGGTTAGTTATGGGTATTCTTGCATTTACCAGGTTTACCCCATGTTGAGATGTTTATTCCATCAGACGTTCAAGTTCCTCATATATTAACATCGGATGAGGTAATTATTTGAGCTGATCTGTCATCACAGCTTCCGAGCTAGCGTATCTAAATCCGCTTAAGCCGGGGCTAGGGGCCGTGTGGATACATTGTCTCCACATAAACAGCTGCAATAAAAGCGCGGCTGAGATACTAAGTCTACGTCCGAGAATCTACCGTATTCTAGGGTCTGAATGTGAAGTGCCGAGGGAAGCTTTCTTGTAGAGCCCTATGGTTGCTTTTTAGTCGCCAGACGTCGACAATTTTTCTCACCTCTTGTATATCGCTTCACTTTAGTTCTTCACAAGCAGAGTCATGTAAATCATAGGTGCATATTATAGTATGAAACATAGCAATAACGTTTACACAATGCCATTATTATGACCTACTATGCTTGAAAAGTTGCGGCATGTATTTGTATACTTGCACAATTCGATAAAAAATAAACACAATTAATTAGTTGCAAAACATCACGTGGAAAATGGAATCATAATTTTACATCAATGTGACGAGAGGATGTTATCGAATTTATCGATATACTTTTAAGAAAAATCTGTATCAAAACATTTCAGTTTCCCCCAATCTTGCGCCCACCCCCTCCAAAACTTGATTATTTTGATTATTTAAAGAGTAAACCAAATGGACAATTGAAGCTTTTTCAGAAGAGATGTGTTGTCACATTTTCTCCTGAAAATTTTTACATTTTTGCATGATAATATTCCTACTGGGTGCTAAGATACTGCACTTCAAACCGCCTTGGGTCTGGTACAAATTTGGTATGCAAATAAGCCATGTTGATGTCATGCAGTGAACTAGAGATAATTGGATAAACAACATGGTCAATTCATGGAATATTTTATTTTCTAATATAGTTACATGTAGGTTGCTGACTCTTGAACATTATAACATTGTGCTAGCAGGCTTTTGAATAGCACTTTTGCAACTTGGCAACCGGTAACCAAGCATTTTATTCCAAGACATTGAAACGCTGATGTATTTTTTTTTTAAATATTTGTTTTGAGATGTTTGTGTATACTATGATTGGTTTTATTTGTGCCAATGTTGTTATTAGGAATAGGGAATAGGTCTTTGGGTTACGGACGCGAAATGTCTTTAATGGACGTCCGCTGAATATTGAATGGACCAGATGCTTGTAATTATGTTGTGAAGTCCATTGTAACGGTTACTAATAATCCTGGGCAACAGCAGTAACGTTGCTCCAATTTGCGTTTATTATAGAAATAATACGACGTTATTGTTAGTTACGTTGCTGGGACCTGTGGTGTAGAGTAAGCTGCCTTGAACGCCGTAACATAATCCATTCTCCTGGACGTAACGCCATAACGTCATTCGATCGAGGTTTATTATGTCGCCGTTTTGCGTGACGATTCGTAAATAATTAGACCAACTGTTGTGATAGCTGAGAACTGAAAAGCTTGTGCATTTTACCAAAAGGATAATATAGTCACACTGGTAACATTTATGGAACTACTCATACGCTGAGTATTTAAATTCCAACATCATTTCATCTCCCGTTATGCATCACGCGTTTTGTTTGTTACAAATCTCCGCGAATACGACACATTAACATTTTAATGTGCAACTACGTCACACCATGTGCGAAAATCACACAGGTGGTAGCCAATGCTTTCTAGCTAGTCTAAGCTAAGGTTAGTGACTTCTAGTTCATTTGCTTCTGGCTGCAGTGATGTGCTTATGTAATTGTGTTTCTGTCGACAAATCAATATCATTGGCAAGGTTTACATAGCGTTTAAACGGTCCCGGCCTCAAGTTAAGAGGAATTGGGAACACGGTACAACGCGAGACAGCCTGTGTTATATATTACCGCCAGAGTGAGTCATTTTTCAGTGAATCAGCAGAATTTCTAGCCGTGTCGAACCAACATCAAGGTTTGTAGCTTTTACTGGAATCTTCACATATTCTGGCATGTGAAGGCAAATACTATAAAGTAAGATGGCCCACTAATGGTATAATCTGTTCGGCGTATATATGATCGTTATATTATTGTAACTGCTTTCCATGCTTCGCTCAGTAACAATCAGGTTCACTATCAGATCCGTTTTCCTAGTGGCGCATTTGTGTGATTTGAGAACTTCACAATGACATTTACAGGAGTTTAAAGGACGACACCGGTATTACATGTATTAGACTGGCCCAGCATTCTATTGGATCTAACAATTGTTGCTCTCACTAACCCATGATTAAAATCCATCATACTGTTTTTTATTTAAATTACTGGAAACTGTCGACTTTGTGACATATACGTTTTAAGTGGCGTGGACAATGGCTGCTTAATGTATGCCAGATATTATGAATTTATTGTATAATAGTGTACATTGGCTTTAGGGCTGAAGTATCCATGCAACATATCCAAATAAAATCTTATTACTCTCTAAAAATGTCACATTGAAATGATCAGATTCATAAAATAATCTGATCGCCATATCTTGGTTATTCTGGTGCATACAAGACAGATACCGGTACGTTGTTATCGGCTAGTGACACTGTGAACATGTTTGAAGAAGAAATGGCCGGTATGCATTGAAAGTTCATGGTTTGTTGACGTGTCGGGTTGATAATAAAGTGGAGTATCTTTTTAGTGCCAGGCACATTTCGGTAGATGTAAACACTTCTTTTGAAATATGGTTAATAGCGGGAAGATATAACTACAAGTGATTGACTTACAGCCTTCGTGAAGTGAAATTGCGTGTTTACGCCTGATAAACCCTGCAATCAGGAAGTTTTCTGTCTCTAGTACGATTAATAAATTATACGTTTTTTATTTCGTACCATGACGGTTATAGACCTTACATTGGAAGTGTAGACGGAACATACCTGAATATCGCTACATGACCGGACAACAGAAAACTCACCAATCGAAGGCTTGCGTAATATAAACCGGAAGTGCTAGTTCTGTGAGTTGATTGGATAGCATGACCAAAATCGACAAACAGGAAGTGGCAGCCACAAAATCTGATTGTAGAGTTGGTATTGTGCGAGTTCCCATTTATTCGTTGTACAGCGCAAGGTAACATTACAAAAAACAAGAACGTCATGAGATTCAATATACGCCAACGCACACCTTGGCTTCAAAAACCAAATTTCAGAAAGAAATATTTTTTCCAGTCCGGAACCCTCGATATATTGCAATAATTTGACCTTGATAAAATAGGTCAATGTCAGTCAAATTGGACAGGTTTCCAGACAATCACCAGTTACATATGTAATCTTAATTTGGAGAGTGTAACTGTAATCCTTCATAATATATCAATAATAATGAGATTTGACCTTCATAAAATAGGATAATGTCAGTCATATTCAATGGGCTTCTGACCCACCGCCAGTTGATGTTGTATACATTTGGAAAGTCTGATATTGTGTTAACAAACAAGAAATATCTCTGTAGTATTTAGAGTGAGAGTGAGGGAGGTTTAACGTCGCGTTAAGCAATATTTAAGCTATATAGCGACGATCAAACACAATCCTATAAGTATTCCAACAAAAACAAGTAACCAACCCAGCAATCCAGAAGTAATCACCACAATACACCAGCAAATATGTACATACAATAAAACTTATGCAACAAATCGATTTCTCTCAAATAACCTTAAATAAGGTTTTTCTTTTACCCGACTATACAAGTTATAGTATTATGCATGGCTATAATACTATCGTAAAACCCGTCATTCGGGGACAGAGAGCAAAAATGTGTATGTTCATTACAGAATGTAGGCGCATGTTCGAGGTTGATTAGATTCAAGAACTCAGAATATCCACTATCATAGTTCCTATTTTACAAATGTTATACATGTAGAACTGGAATTTAATTGACGGAAGATGATTGTTGGATTGTTGAAACATTTATAACGACTGATGAAGTTGAGCAATATGCATTCATACAATGTAAGCGTAATATGTTTATACTTATATATAGGCTCATGTTCGTGCATTCAGTCTAAATGAGTTGGCTGGCACAAAATCGGAATGAAAATATGTACATGTACAGACCAGGTGAGGTTCCCTCCATGGATATTTGCGTATATGTATATACATGGACATGTAATATTCTAGGCACCCAACGAGCGCTAAATGTCATTGAAACTCCCTTCTATCTCTTCTAGATTCAGTTTTTAAATCCATTCTAAGCACCTATCAGTGGCAATCGGATACACACATGTTCAGTTTATGTTTAAACCAGCTTCCTGTCCCCCGAATGACGTGAAATGCTCTTTCCGATTACAATTCAATTACAAGCGTCTAGTCCCTCATCCATAATTCAGCCGTCGTCCATTAAAGAATATCCGCGTCCATTATCCAAATATCTATTCCATAATCCATATAACAGTATTAGCACCAAATTCAAAAAGACAATCATAGTATACATAAACATAGGCTAGTTTCGTGCAAGAGAGAAGCGGTCAACAGTTTTCAGTGATGCCGACAAGACATCCTGATGTTCCAAAAATATAAAATCCGTATCGCTGATCAGTATTCTTAATCCATAATCACAAGTCACTCTCTCCTATTCCCTGAGTACAAGTATCCGCACCACGATTCACTGGACGGCCATTGGACCAAAAGGTTCCCAACCTTCCATTGGGCGTTGGATGCCCTGGTTCCTGGGTGTAATAAGAAATAGGACCCCTACAGTGGGGTTCCCGGATGTGAAAAGAAATAGGGCCTAACGTCGTGATATGATTGAAATATAGTTGAAAGCGACGTTAAATCATATTGACTCGCTCACTCACTCACCCTTGATCACTCCATGATGAAGTTCCTGGACATTTCAATTAAAGGGACCCCCAAATGGGATCTGGAAAGTTGAGAATAGTCTTGAAATTTGTAGTAAATATGTTCGTTTTGATTATAGCGAAAAATGTTTGGCGATGCGGTGTCTAATCTTTGATAAATTCGAGCTCAATGTTGAGATTCGCCAGCCGAAATTTTCCCAGCGAGAGCTACCTGTGACGTCACACGTGTAAGACAGAGCGGACAATATAGCACTAAGCATGCAAACTCAATATGACAGCATCTCCCATGTCGTTGAAAATTCATGCGATAGGAGGTAATATGGGTTCAAATTTGACGGATCACATGATGAACTACCATTATAGCTATCACATTGTAGATTAAATATCAGGAATAGACGCCCATACATACGTAGCGATATTGTCGTATCAGTTTGTATCATGCGGGCACGTGAAAATTCGATGCTAACCAGGGAAGGCACTCTAAGCTGATTAGCAAATCGCAGAATGTCACCCTATTCTGTGCTCCTGTAGCAGTCTTCCAGATATCGTTTGAATGAGTCATGAACATATTTTCTGAATTCTTCCCCATGGGCTTGTTCATTTTTTGCATACAGGTTATGATCAAGAAAGCCCAGAATTAGCGTTGTGTACGTTTGAGCGAACTTTGTGGCCATATAGCTGCATGTACCCAACTTTTGCCGGCTATTACCTTCCGCAAATTCAAATGTATTATTCTCAAGAATAAGTCTAATTCTATGGAAAAATGAATTCCTTATAATTAGTAAATCGGTCATTGTTCTGACCAGGGAAGTTATTCGGCCAATACTCAACAGCTTCAATGCCAATACCGTATATATATTCACAGGTTATACTTTGCAAAATGTATGTTACATGTTCCCGGACCCCATTAGGCGTTTACTGGACTTTTTGATTTTTTTGTGCTTTAGGTTATTTTCCCGTACCTCATAGTCCAGTAAAATATGATACTCAAATTTCATACATTTATGAATGTACAATCTGCAGTGATGTAATGTATCTTCACTCTTTATGTATTTGTTGTTAAGGTTGCCTACAAGTAAATTTTCCCTTCCGAGTTTGATGTAGAATCCCAGTGGTCAATTATTTCCTTGCAGAAAACATCATCGAGCATACTGAATATACTATTTACACCAGTAACTGTATAATCGGCATTGATAAAGCTGTTTGACGCACTAATGTTGAAGTGTCCGCTTGTTGGTATTTAAAAGGTAAAAAGTCTAATTGTCCGGCGAGAAAGTAGCATAGTCATAATTTCCATCACATTGTTTTTCACTTTGAGTAGAGGGTGCGGTGTTAAGACGTTGGAGTCTAGAATACGAGTCCTCCGTGTTCATTTTTGGTTTAGAAGAAACAAACCGATTCAATTCGTCGTAATCGTCTTCGGTAGAATTTGAAGTTAGATGATCGACGGTCCTAGCCGGGACAGTGTCTATCTCGGCCTCATCGTAGTTTGTAGTGTTGTTGATGATGATGTGATCGTAGCTATCTTGTTCAATTACAGAGAACTGGGAGGATTCTCCATGGACATGATCGTAGTCGCCATGGGAAACTTTGTCTGCTATGCTGGATAAGGGCTGACCCTTACTAGTTTGTCCTTTCTTGTTTACTTGGGTATACAATGCATTTATCGTTCCGATCGAGAGGTTCATATCTACATGTGTATTCTTTTCGACTGCCTTATTCACCTGGGTATACAATTCCCGTACCTCATCTCGGTGTAGTTGGTTAATCTCTGAGCTGACAACAGTCCGATCAATGTCTGTCTGCGTATACAATTCGCCCATCTCATCTTCGTCTGACGCAGGTAAATATCTATTTGTGTCGACGGGCTGCCCACCTTCGCTTTCCTGGTGACACAATTCGTTCATGGGGTGAGAATTTTGATAGAGAACATTTCTCGGAAGTCTAACAGATTTCTGACTCGCTGATTGATCTCCGATGACATCCGGCGCTTGTAGCTTATCAAGTCGTGCTGGTGGAGCGAATCTTCAACATAGAAACAATGCAAATATACCTTTCAATCATATGACCCATGACAAATACATGAACTATGAAAACAATTTCATAATTTCCAGTCCGGAAAGTCTTGAAAATGTTCTAAGCAAGCAGGGGAAATTTTCGATACGTTAAATCCAGATAGCGAAGGATTCGTGTCCTTCAAACAGTTAAAGAAAAATTATTACTATACTGCGCTATAGTTCACAATACCCCCATAGGAAAACGAAAAGTGGACAATTCCGTAGAAATACAGTGTTTTGGAACCAGATTTACACCGATGAATAATCACCCAAAACAAGTTCACAATTTACATAAATTTCTATACCAATTATCAATACATATATTCCTTCTAACGATCTATTCGGGTACATGAGACGAACAGGCATGGCCCACCATTTGCACTTTCATATACACTACAAACGGGCAAACCAAATGACGGTGCTTACAATATCAAATAATAGAAATAATCTTTGTAAAAATAATCATTTGAAAATATGTGTAAAGCCAACTCTGATCTTTGAACAATATACGGAGACTCTCCTGTATCTGTTTTACCAATGCAATTATTCAATAGAGATTTGGCTGAAGCTTCATGTTTGAGCTGAACGCTAACGTCTGCCTATGGAGAAACCTTCAGGGACCCAGTTGATTCTAGAACTGGCTTATAAATCGTCTGTTATTGCTCATCAACAGATTCATATATATGTCCAGATATTGCAGTACGAAACCGTTTTTCGACGGAACAAGTGAAGATGTACCAAAGCGGAGAAATATTGGAAAATATACAGCTCAGAGAAACGAAAGCGATACATCATTCGAGAGCATGTAGAGTCCCTCTGTGTCGTATACTTTAAAATATAACAAGCATTTCAATAGTTTTAAAAGCTGGAAATTCTACATGGAGCTTCGTAGGTATAATATGGTACAAAACATAGATTGTGCATCTTCAATCTAGGAAAAGAATAGAAGGAAAATGTACATTTCATAGGATTTTGTCATCTATAGCTGATGCAGTCCAAAACTTCCCCCATTTTAATAAACATTACCTCGGATATGACACAAAGCGTACAATTATTCAAATATATCATTCAAATTGGAACTCTGTATCCAACTAAAATAATGTTCTAACCTTCGTTTGTAGACGACAAACAGGATGATACAGATTGTTATAACCACCACGCCGCCTATCAGTCCTCCGGCCACTGCTCCCGCATCTGTAATATACCAAAATCATATCGCAGATTATACCGGCGAGAAAACAATTGGCTGGATTATCCTTGCTTGATAATCAAGTCATGTGGTCAACTTAAATCTATGGTCGCATACAACTTCGTAACAGAACTATCCGGGATCAAGAGAAAACATGTTGGGAAATGCAATTCGGTGCACTAAAATGTGCCTGCGTTCATGATTGCAACATTATAACTTCGTTTCAATGCAAAAACAATGAAACGTTATTATAGGGTTCCTTAACACTTTAGAAATGAAGTAAAAATACTTCCATGATCATGGCAATAAACATTACTTCTGATATGACACAAACGTGTAATACCGTAAAGCGTAATACAGCTCCAATGTGCAACAAGTTCATATTGTATAATTATAGAATTTAACAATATCTTGTTTAATTTATTTTGGAGAAATAATGCCGCGGTATCCAACAAAATGGTTTTGGCACGCCGTGGGCAACAATTAAGAGAAATTGGTAAATATCTTCCTACTACTGAGAGAGTTATTTTTTAATAGAATAAATATGCAGGTAAAACGGACTATAAAATGCATGTGACGCAGTGTTTCTGGTGACGCTACAGTGACGTACTTGCACATTTAGAAACTTTGGACTATAGAAAGGTTGCAATAGGTAGAAATAGGCAATAGGCGTCAGATTCGACATTCAATATTCAGACGTTCTTAAAAGAATCTCCACCTCAATAATCGAAAGACAGATTGCGTATGACAGTTAGCATCAATTCCAGATGTGTATGAAATAAAAGTAATAAAACACACGATTGTTTCCTACAAGGGAGAAACATTCAACAGTTTTCAATGATGTCAGGAAGATGTGATGACCATTATTGTTTATCCAACTGAATTTTCAATTCAATTTGCAGAATATGTGTCTGTCACGCTTTGATTTTGACCTTCCATTTGAACACCATGAGCGTATAGACACGAAACGTCGCGCCAGAGATCTTGCATGCTACGATCGTATTTTGCCGCCAGTATGCGACGTTTATCACATAATTTGAGAAAATTTGATTGAAATTGTAGTTGAAGGGCCGCTTCCCATACGGGTTTCGCGGTCTAAACATTTTATGGGTGCATTCGGTCTTATAGCTCTGTATGACAGATTTCTGTAATAATATTGTTTGACGTTGATTGAAATCGTCACAATCTGCACATGATATAGCCAATGCTACCAGATAGATATTATTAGTTATACGTCGCCCTTCCGGGGTAATACGGGATGAGATTTGGTTTCTCTCGCCATATTTTACCGAGGCGCAGCCGCGGAAAAATATGGCGAGAGAAACCAAATCGAATCCCGTATTACCCCGGAAAGGCGATGTATAACGAATTTATCATATCTCAGAGCATTAAGAATCACTTTGGACTTCAAAGCCGACATAATGGAACGGACTTCGATCGGACTTGCACTGGTTTCAGAACGATCCACAGCATGCACCGGAAAAAATGAACACAAAGACAAATGTATCATTTTTACAATCCTCATCTTTAAAACGTACTAAGGGAGGAGCAAAGATAACGATAACATATACTGTAATCCGTGAACAATGAACCCGGTTTCCGTGTGAAATACCGGTGGGCTTCGGTGATAAAGAATGAACAATCTAACTTCAAATTCAGCTTCATCTCTTATGTTCTATTCTGAAAATCAGAAACGTATAAAATACTGGAACATTAAGCTTAATCTCAATTTCATATTTAATATTTAATAGCCATCGACGAGTATAATATCTAGATTATATACCTTTTGTTAATAAATACATCGAAAGACCCGTTCCGGATTCACATCTGTTGCGTGGATATGTAAGTTTCAAATACACGTGTGAACTGTTACATTTCCATTCTGTCTATAATTCAACACCGTGTCACTCGACAGTGTCACTTGTGTCATGTTTCCATAACATCACACAGGAGAAGGACCAACATGAACTGACTTAAATTTACAGTTCGAGAGAAAAATCGGAAAAATCAAACTGTCCTGCACAATTTGGCAGAAGTATAGGTATTTGCTTCATTTTCGCACGATCATGTTGATTGCATTTATTGTGCAGTTATTGAACATTGGCGCTGAGGGATTTGCGGCGACCAGGATAGCTGTGGGAATGTCACACGATGTGGGCGGGACAGCGGTGCTGTCGAATTCACAAAACAGCTGATTAAGATCAAAATCAAAGTCGTCGGCATGGCCTTCTGCTCGTACATCCTGGGTGTGTAACACGGCCGACGTGGCATCATTTGACGTGGGTGCAGGGTACTGAGAAGATGATGTCACAGTTTCTGCAGGATGGTGTTTGACAAGAACATTTACTGGAAGTGTATGCGTACCGGTATTCGTCTTTCGGGTTGAACCCATCGTGACAGGAAAGGCTACTGACGCAACCGTGTGGCCCATTTGCAGTTTCTCGCCATCACTTACTCGCTGGTAAACCGACAGCGACGAGACAGATCTGTGACCTGTGACAGCCATTATTTGAGATGCTGAATAGTTGTTTCTACCAAGGATGGTGATGCCGGTTGCTCGTATACTGTGGTTAGTGTATGGTTCAGAAAGTTTCAGACGAGTGCCCAGGTTGGTCATGAAGGCTGCCAAGCGGTGTTTCCCAATAGGTTTGTTATAATACCAAACTTTATCGTCGTCGAGGAAACTATCAACCGGGTACTGCCACAAGCGATCACATTTCGGATGGAGTTTGGAGATATAACTTTCGAATGAAGCAACAGGACAGAACGGGGAACCTTCTTCTTCAGGCATGAATCCGGTAACACCCTCTTTTTGCTGGGCCCGGCGATTTTTTGTGAGTTCATCCTCCTTTTTTTTCACATACCTCTGCCCAGTTTTCGGGTCCCGCTTGATGATGAATGTGTTTTTTGTCATCTTTTCCATATTCTCCACTCCTCTTCTAAAGAAGAACAGACGTACATCGAACTGAACTTTATTTGCAAGCCCAGTTGGGGTTTTTGGGGACATGAGAACAGACTTGTAGAGTTTACAACGATCGGACTCGTTTATGGGCTCATAATGATCGGTGTCGCCTTTTCCAGATGCCTTCAACTCTGCAAGTGCGATTTTGAAGCACTCGTTGGCTTCATTAAACTCCGAATTTCTAATCAAATCAAAAGTTTTCAAATACGGTGGGGCCTTCAGGTAACGATTCAGAGAATGTCGAGTTTTCGAGAGTGGATGTTTTGTACAATTCTCCGTCTTGTTTTCGGGCATCCAAATAAAAATGACTGAGTACCTCTGCTAACCTCTCGGCCGAGAATCCTTCGAATTCTTCACTCTGTCCCTTCTCTTTCAGGTAATACTTCAAAGTTCTGGCGGACGCTTTGTTCGATTTTTTTGTGTTGCTGGGAATAATATTAGCCCGTTTTTCAACAACTTCATCGTCCGTGTGAGACGCGAAACGTTTGCCTGATTCAGCCATTTTGTTTAGCAGACGATGGAATCTAGTGAACACCTGTTCGTTGCCCTTGGCGACGGGGGTATACGATATATATTCGACCAGCAAGTTGACAATACAGCATCACACATGAGGTCTGTCAGCCAATCAAAAGTCTACATGCTTCTCTGAGATATGGTAAATTGTTATACAGGTGTCCTGGGTAATGTTGGAGTAATCCAAAGGGTGTGTCTTTAGATTGGTCTTCACTAATCCACATTTGCAACAATCCAAAAAAAGACGTTCCTTCCTGTGGATTACTCCAAAAATGGCCGCCTTACAACACCTATTGCAACCTTTCTAGTGACCCAGCGAAAACAAATTTAAATGCGCTTGGGGTAATAGTTCTCTTATCTTGTTGTAATCTGGCTGCATAGTTCCATTTTATAGGTTGGTATCGTTTCATTTACATAATACAGTTTAAGCGGGTGCTAGGGTCGTTTGGACACATTGATCGAGGTGTATGTATGTGTAACATCTACAAAATACCACAGCTGCCTACAATCAGTCCTGGACCTTTGGTGTCTGGCCTATTTTCGGCAATTGTAGGTCCATCTTTAATACGTGCTACTATACAAAGAAAGGTACTACATACGAATCGACACGATAATATGAACAATGTATTCTAACTTTGGGCAGTGATATACCTATTTATTTTGTCACTATGGTATCCTGTTATGATATTATAACACGAATGTTAACCCTGTACATTTCCAACTTACCGATAGGTGATGTACCGCTGACAACGCCGGTCAGGACTTCTGTGATTGGTGGAGTTGAACTGCCTGGATTAGTTGACGGGACTGAGGATTGTAGAAATCAAAAACAAAAATAACACACATAAGGAAAGCACCGAGTGCAGTCACCTTTATCTATTAAACTACGTGAATTTAGGATAAGCTGAATTTCTGCGGAAATATGCGAGTGATCAACATTAGTTTAAAATTATCGCATTTCGTTAAGCTTGCTACAAAGATTAAAAATCATGCAGGCAAACTTATGTGTATTGCTGTAACAGCGTCTTGCTCATGCTCCCCTTTCTCCCCTCCCCGAGATATCACGCCGTACCTGTTTAGTTTTCTGCAATAGTTGGACTGGGGCTTTGAATCTTGCCACGCAGTTTATAGGAATCAGCATTAAACACAATACGATAATTGACTTTGTTCGGCCTTTCATAGCTTTATGCATATATTTTTCCTGAATAACCCCCGAAATTTTTCCACAGGACACTGTTCTGTCCACCCCGAGATGATTACCCGAGGTGAAATATATTATTTTTTAGACTTTCCAATTCACGTATATACAAATGTTTTCGATTTAGATGAATACATATAAGCGAATTTTCGATTTGTTTGAGAAGTTAGACTGGCTGACATAAATAATACGTATATCAATCACGCGCTGAATGTGAATGTTTATGGAAACTTGAGAAGAGTTGGATTGAACCACATTGGAAAAGGTGCATCAAAGATGGCGTTTGCAATCATATCTAACGTAACGTAGTTTTCGCCTAATTTGATATCAGTTCATAGTAAACTGTTATTCTTGCAAGAATACTATGGCATTGATTAAATAATCGGCGCAGCTGCATGTCTCTCATATTTCACAGCGCTAGATATAAGCCATATCCAGGGCCCTCTCACCTGTTAATATCCAGGAAGATCTAGGTATGTAAAATGTATCATTCCCGGCAACTTGATATAGAAAGGACGATAATATGAACGATATAGCGACTTGAAGGAATTCTGACAAAGGTCATCAACATTTTTTTTCACTGCAGTGAGCGAAATTTATTTTGTGGACTTAAATAGGTCCAATTTGCTGATAAGTGAGGTACTGATGGCGTGGAATTCCCGTAGTTGCTACTTTGACTGGCGTAATTTAACTTGTTTGTTCACTACTCGACATAGTTCATCCACTACATCCGACCGTCGCCAGCCGGTGAAACGGTGGTCAGCCGGTGGGGGTATTTTCGCAATACAGGCGAGATGGAGTTAGCAATTTGGATTTCTTTCACATGTCTTGTGAGTTTATGGGCAATATTAATGGATATTAGAAGAAATAACGAATAAATCTGGTCAACCGGATAATATATTGTAACACCGACGTTGCGACATTCACCAAAATGTCTTCAACAGGGAATGAACCGATCTAACAACAATATCTAAATAATTATATAGGCTTTCCAGCTCATAACAACAGTTCAGAGAGTTCAGTTTGTGAGAGTCATGGAACAAACTGAACTCTCTGAACTGTTGTTATGAGCTGGAAAGCCTATATATTTAGATATTGTTGTTAGATCGGTTCATCCCCTGTTGAAGAAATTTTGGTGAATGTCGCAACGTCGGTGTTACAATATATTATCCGGTTGACCAGATTTATTCGTTATTTCTTCTATTTCACTTCCCGGATGACTCAAAATATCCATTCCTATATTAATGGATATTCATTCATGGCAAATAACAGTCGTCATTTTAATCGTTCGGTTACGCAGCAGAACGCAGAAGTTGTTCGTATGGCTAATAACTGACACTACTCGGAACAGATTATCATGCGTAATTATACTTTATTCAATGCTCTTTGTATGTCACCAAAGCTTCGATAAATTTAATTCACATAGGTACTGATATTATTGGAAAAAGTCACACCATATGCATCTATCCAGGCGACGGTGAACAGCATCAAGAAAAGTGCGTAGCATGCTCGTCTTGATCACCGTAGCCTGGGATAGACGCTCACGGTGTGACTTTTTTAATTCATATCAATGCTTACGCCAATTAAACAGAATTGAATAGGGAATAATTTCGCATGATAATATGTACCGATAAGAGTCAGTAATTAGTGATAAGAACAGTTTGAAAACGAAACTTCGTTAGAAAACATCATCGCTCCGCGTGTTCGTACGATATCTTTATGTACATGGCGTTCTGATATGTAACCGAACGATTGAAATGACGACTGTTATTTCCCATGAATAAATATCCATTAATATTGCCCATAACCTCAGAAGACATGTGAAAGAAATCCAAATTTCTAACACCATCTCACCTGTGTTGCCGAAACAGCCTCACCGGCTGACCACCCTTTTACCGGCGGCTACCAGAATGCAGGAGTGTAGTTGTCGGTACTGTTGTTGGAGAACATCATAGCACAAGTTGACCACACCAAACGGAAGCACCAAATGATGTACCCCATACATTCAAGAATATGTGTATTTCCAATTAGTGGAGCCCAAAGAATACTGATCCAAATTTATGTGGGTATAAAAGAATGGTCACCATGAACAGATACATGTCTATCTCGATGATTTAGAGATTCCACATGCACGTCCTTGTCTTAAATAATGTTCATATATGTTCGCTTGAAAGACTGAGCATTCGATAATAGTTACTATAACTTAAGATTTAGGAACTTTTCACCGAAAGTTTGCTACACTGTAGGCGTTGTGGCAAATCTGAAATTAAATGAAACACACGTAAATCTCCGAGGTGTCAAACCAAGTGTCAATGTGCAAATTCCTCTCTTGTCACTTGTCTGACAGCACCGTCGTTGTGAATGTATAAATCCAAAGTGTATTTTATGTGTGCATGTATATAAAGGTAAACTGATTTGAACGGATAAATACCGGCTAATATCGTGCTGGTAGGTTCAGATGTTGCTCGGGTTGTCGGCATTGATTTTATCGGACAACCTGCAAAATCAAATTGTCATATGATGAATATATGACGTATGCACATTCAATGTGGAACAGTAGCGTGAAATTGAATATCTTTTTGACTGATTTTGTTTTTGGAATATGATGATATCCAGATATACAAATATTTTCTTTATATCATACAATGCTATATACCGTATGACACTTCCAATGTTATCAGAAATACGAAATAGAAAATATTCTCCAACTCATGATCATATCATGCATAAATTATATCGGAATTATGAATAACAAAAAATTCGTATCTATCAAATATATATATCTCCCAATGCTTAATAGGAAGTTTACCAAGATCAGTGTATTGAAGTTACATGAAACAAGATACCTTTACCAAACACAAATTTGATCAAGAACAATACACATGTCTATCATCTGCAACTGGAACATGCAATATTGGTGTATTTTTTCGCAAATCGTAGTCTGAGCGATACTTTGGATGGTGATACTACAATATCGCAAATGATTATCTGAGATGAAGCACGTGAACATAAGGAGATAATAGAGGTACATGGACGATCTGTGAAACCAACAATATGCAGTGAAGAAAATGTTACGTATAATGTCTAAAAGTTTTTCACGAGGACTTTACACATTTACGTGTTTCATGTGAAGTTACAACTTACCTTCTTCACAAGTATATACAATTGACCGAACACTGCTCCTTGTACCTTCTACAGTCGTGTCACATGATTGGTGCACATGTTGAGGACTACCTGCATTCAAGGTACAGTTGTTGCCGACTATAAAGGAATTGCAATATTGCTGAATTTCCTTGACACCTTCATCATCCATGTTCCTGTAGCACCGATTAGTTTTGTGTTCACAACAATTTTCAGGGACTGCCTTTGTTATTTCACGATAGCATCCGTGTTGAGAATCAGCATAATGCCACTGATAGAATCGAACCTCGGATATACAGATAGTCGAAGGAGACACGCACGCTAGGACATTAAATGTTTGGTGTGTGAATCTCCCGTGGCATGCATCGGCGATCTTTTCTTCTGCAAGCGTAAAAAAAACATGCAAATTATCTTCAATAGCATTAATTATTCCGGCAAATTCATAGCTCCGGCGAGTTCAGCAAGCGTATGCAATTGTTCGCTTTATATCGGGAACTTGTCCATGTGATGATTTAATGAACGTAACGCATGGTACACCAATTCTTATGTGAGTGATTACTGAATACATAGGATGTCCAAAATGTATGTCGGTTGATTTATTACTTTAATTTAACACAGGAATGTAGGCCCAGATTGTCAAATTTGACAGGTATGTAAACAGCATCTCCTTCCAGTCTCACCCACAAAACTTCTGTCCCGGGCCCCTGTGATGTGCAATAGAAATTTATTTCAGAAATTGGTAAAGCGCCTGAATAGAGGATTCGACAACAGAACTAGAGAACACAAGAATTATTTGTGCCCATATCAGCACTTCAAATTCTCGAGGTTCAAGTTCTCGAGCCGGGAACAGTATATCCTCTCCCATTTTCAAGTCCCCTTCTCTCATATTTAAAATGCCTTTTCTTTTTTATACATATTTTGAAGCGTTTCAATTATTTTTTTTGCCATAAATTATAACCAAACCGCCCATCCAGATTGCCCCAGATTGCGAGAAATGAAGCCTAGACTATAATAATTTTCCGGAGTAAATGTGGCTTATTAGTGTAGCTAGGATCAAGCTTTATAGAGTTGAATAGTTCCTTGATGCTAACATTTAACCGTAAATAACTTAGCACGTGTGCATAGCAAAATATAGATGTATATACAAAACACCAAGCAAAACATTCCTTGCCACACAGCATTGAATGTCAAGACCATAAAACAGCAGACGTCCAATGATCTACACACCTCCAGCATCTTCTGCCAATTTTGGTTCTACCTCAAATTGTTATTGAGTCTTCTGAAAACATTTTTTCTAATTATTTAAAAATATATAACCATTATCATCTGTGATTTTTGGCCCTAATTCCAGATCTGGATTTGAGGTTTATTTATAGTTAGTTTTTTATGTAGAATAAACATGCCCATATAAATAATAAATCACCCACGTGCAATCATGAACATTTTGTTTGTTTTATCTATTTCAGTATCTTGAATTCAATTTTACGGTAGAATCAACGAATACAATTTGACTGACGAAATGCGACGGGTCGAAATGTCGTACCACCAACTTACGACTGGAATGTGCTGACACCACCTGCAGCGTACTGATCCAACACATTCTGCTCTTGTGTCGTCGGACATCGCACTATTTCGTTTGTTTGTTACTGTTGAATTATCACAAATTTTGCCATTTATCCCCATAAGCTGAAGGTTATGAGATCCTGCATGCATATGATGAACCAAACAAATTCTCTCTGAGCGCGAAGGAGTCGATTTGGTCGTAGTTAATTCGAATGCAAAGTTTCGAAACCTGATGGAAACATTTCTAGTATCAATTTGAAGTAACTGTGTTAATCATTCAGAGTGTGAGGTGCCTGGGAGAAGTACGCTAAATTTGAAAGTTTTCCTCCAACAAACCAGCAGACCATATTCAAACTTTCTTACCTTAACCCTGGGGTGGGGGGGGGGGGGCAAAATGGCCCCCTATCAAACTTTCTGCGCTATCTCCGGAATTACAAAAAATGCAGAGCTGAAGTTCCGTGACTTTATAATTTATCATCTTGCGGTCATTTTGAGCCTATTTGCATAACTCCTCGAGCAGAAAATCATGGCTAAATCCAAGATGACGTCCACGTGGGGTACCAGAAAAGTGATTTTTTTCGTCATATTTCTTCAAAAATTTTGCTTTTTCCGCGATGAAAAGTGGGCAAAACCTATTTTATTTCACATCACATTAACATTCAATAATTTACATGTATCATGCAGTGTTTTTGTGGAGAAAGTGCATAAATAGAAATTTCGGAAAATCTAACCTAAAAATCGACCAAAAAATGCCGTTTTGAAAATGACTTCATCTTGGATTTTTTGTGCTTTTTCTGATAGAGTTTGACCCAAGGGTATCGTGTGGTGAGTTTCAACCCTCTAGCCCAAGGGGTAAGACAATTAATTGGGGGGGGGATATTCAACGTCACGCACAATTCTAAATTTCGTCAAAGTTTAAGGCCTCCCCTGTTGTTAAAATGAAACGCGCAGTGAATAGATGGAATACCAAATTTTATGTCAGCATACTGTTAACGCTGAACGTATGAACGCATTCTTCCAATGTATTTTGAGAGCTCTTTGTGGAAGATTTGTTGGGACAAGCTGCAAATGACGCTCTAATCTTTCATGGCAGCGCTCAGAAGCTATGGAATGAGACATCGTCTTCCATGGGAAGAGATATACTCCGATCTGGCGTTAATACTGAGGAATTATACATAACTTACCTGCGGATGCCAGCAACAAACAGGTGAGCATGAGGCATATCCGTGAGATCATCTTGATTGACGGCATTGTTGTTAAATTTATGCCATTTCTATGTTGTTAAGATATGATGAACCATATATCAGCGCCCAACCAGCTCACTTCATCTGAAAGATTGAAGAAACAATAGATTAGAAAGGTCCTCCGGATACGGATGAAAAATTCGGTCTGTGCATTTGAAATTATATCCGCTCTAGTTCAGGACTGTGAAATGTGACGAAATTTCAGGCTTGCCACAGACACATGGCAAACAAGATATGATTTCGTCTTTCCATCTGTTGATTCGCCTAACATAACAGCTTTTTCCTGACCCGTGCGACAGGTCAAGCAAGACCACGTTGTAATTGTACGGGCATGTACGGTAGCCCAATTGATTTTGGATCTTGTTTTCGTTTAGATTACTCCAGCAATGCATACATATACCGACAAAATCTGTTGTTGTACAGTCAGGACATACGAACAGTTACTAAACATATAATAGGCTTGATTGCACGACGAAATAAGGATGTTAAAACCGCATTCATCTTACCTGAATGAACGGCAAGGTTATGGATGCATTTCTTATATCATATGGCTCACAGATCCCTGCCCTTCTGTCTCACATATATACATATATGTCTGACAATGGCGTAAACAGTAGAGAGAACTTATAAATCAGAGTTCATAGAGAAGTTAGTGCAAACAGAACAGCATGGCGTGGATTGTAAAATGTTTAGCCACTATTTAATAAATCTGTCGTCGATATTTCTTTATAACTGTTGATTTTATACCCCTGATCCCATAGCTATTTTTCAACGCACTTCTTTCCGTACGTGATTATTGATTTTTGTAATGGTTGTCGGGATATAAACCAGCGGTATTTAGATAACCTAATTCATTTTTTGGTCACTGGAGATTTGTATTGGAACTGTTAAACTCTTAAAAGTAGAGAAACAATCTGATAAACTTATACAGAATTTAGTAGATGGTTGTAATGATATTTTGACGGAAAGGTATTATCATACCGGATGATAATGTAGATGTAACACCCCCCCCCCCCCACGCCCCGCCTCCGCTACGCAGTTGAGGTCAAATAAGGAGGCGGGCGACAATGGCGAGGACAATGCAACTTCTGTCAAATTTGGCCGAGGGTGAAAATGGGGTTTCTTTCGCGACAAATTGTCATTTCGGCTAAGCTGCTAAGAACCCTCGATTTTTGATGAACCACTTTTACGAACCATCGGTTCTGGTAAAAACCCCCGAGTATTTCAAGCTGGCAAACTTGTACTGCTGTCGATGTTACATGTGATCAATACTCGGGTATTTGCTAGACCAACTCATAATTTTTGGGTGTTTGGTCAATTAGTCAGTACGGAAAGTCTCTTTCGTTAAAATACCCTCTCTGTACTGCATTCAGCCTACTAGAAACCTGAATAGTGCAGTAACAAATACAAGTAACAATGGAGTAGGATGAGACTCCACGTTCGATAACGCAAACATAAAGTTATCGTTATCGAAATATAGACTCATCCATCCTAATCGCATTATATACTCATCTCTCCTGATCGAGCTATAGACTCACTCATCCTAATCGAATTATAGACTGCTCTGTCGTGATTGAGCTATAGACTCATTCATCGTGATCGAACTATAGACTCATTCATCCTAATCGTATTATAGACTCATCTGTCGTGATCGAGCTATAGACTCAGTCATTGTGTTCGATCTACAAATTCATTCATCGTGATCGAACTGTAGACTCACCCGTTGTGATCGAGCTATGAGCTCAGCGATCGGAACTGAACTAGACACACCCATCGTGGTCCAACTATAGACTCATCCATCGTGATCCAACTATACACTCATTTATCGCGATCGATCTACACAAATGTATATAGATTTGTTCATCGCGATGAAACTATAGACTGATCTGTCGTGAGCGATCTATAGACCCACCCATCCTGATCGAACTATTTACTCACCCATCTTGATCGATCTACAGACTCATTCAAAATGATCGAGCTACAGACTCATACGGAGTGATCGAGCTATAGACTCATTCATAGCGATCGGACTATAGACTCGTCCGTTGTGATCGAACTATACACTAATTCGTCGTTATAGAACTTTAGACTACAACATCGTGATCGAACTATAGACGTATCTATCGTGATCGAACTATACACTAATTTATCGTGATCGAACCATATACTCAACCATCGCGATCAAACTATAGACTCAGTGATCGTGGTCGAAGTATACACTAATTCATCGTGATCGAACAATAGACTCAACCATCGTGATCGAACTATTCATCATTCATCGTAGTCGAGCTATAGACTTATCGACCGTGATCGAGATATGCTCATCCGTACTGACCGAGCTACAGAATCAACCATAGTGATCAAGCTATAGACACATCTATGGTGATCGACCTATAGATCTATAGACTGATCGATCGTGATCGAATTATAGACTCATCTATCGTGATCGAACTATTGACACATTTATCGTGATTGAATTATACATTTATCGATCGTGATTGAGCTATAGATTCATCCATCGTGATCAACCTACAGATCTATGGTGATCGAGCTATAGACTCATTCGTGGTGATGGAACTATACACTAATTCATCGTGATCGAACTATAGACTCAACCTTCGTGATGGAACTATAGACTCATCTATCGTGATCGAAGTATAGACTCATCCCCCGTGTTAGAACTATAAACTAATCATACCCCATCTTGGTCTATCTTAGCTGTTTACAACAGAGACCAATAAATAACCAAAGAGTAATGGGCAAAGAGAAGAGTTATCAATTTGCACCAACTTAAATTCTGTACAGATGGGAAAATAACAATTCGCCATTGAGTGCAACGCACCATTTTATTCATACGCATAGATTAACTACTTACTCATCCCAAAGTACAGTATGCTCGTTTAGCAAATATTCAAATTATGTTCAACACTGAACAGTGAAAATTTATCACATTTTCGCAATGAAGTACCACTACCGCCGTATTTTCGTTTAAAGGCATTGTAATTTGACCCAAATTTGGGATATTTTTTTTTATGTTTGGCATGTCGATAATCTTTACAAGTGTCGTCTCTATGAGCCAGGCATAGTGGCGTAGTCATAGTTACTGCTTTCATACGTTTGAGTTTGCTGTAAGTTCTCCTTGTCGCTTTCACCGCCAGAATGTACAGTGCGATTCAGTTTGTCATAAAGATCGTTGGTAGAAGGTAAACGATCAGGTGTCATCGCATGCACAATTTCCATTTCTACATCATCATATCCTGTAGTATTGTGCACATGGTCGTAACTGCGAAGAGGTGTGAAGAATTGCACGGACTCTCCTCGGACATAGCCACCGTAGTGATGAGCTGCCTCGTCTCCACTGTTGGCGACAGATTGCAATGAGTTTGTTCCGCTTGTCTTTCCGTTTCTGTGGGTGATTTCGATGACCTCGTTTGAACTGTTTGGACCATCACTCTCTCCGAAATGAGAATACAATTCGCTGATTTGTGACGTATTCAAGGAGCAAATATTAGGAATCTCCTGCGGAAGCTTAACTGATCCCTGTGTAGCTGCTACCCCCATCAGTTTGTGGTCGATTACATCGGGTTTTTGACGTTCAACAGATTTGGCTGGACGAAGTCTGCAAAACATTTATACAAACTGAATTTTATTCAATTGTATTTTATCTAATCAGTGAAGATCATTCGGAACATTTTTGTAATGCATGTCTTAAAGTCACTGAAGGTTCACTTTAACGTGATTTTGTATTTTGCAGTTATCACAAACTCTTCCGGGCTTCCATTTCATATCGTTAGCTCAGTGCATTGTTTACGTTTTTATATCAAGTAGCTGGACATAATATTGTGAATATGACATTAATTATGATTTATCGAGGCTGGATTTCAGTATTGGTACTAGAGTTTGTCACGTTTTCTGAGATCAGAGGATTTGTGCGCCTGCAGTTCGCATGGTGCAAATAATCTGCCACTGACCAGCCATAGAATGATTAAATTAAATGTATAATATTTGAATACGCTTAAAATATGATCTTCAAATATATTAGTCAAACCTTTGCCTGTAGCAGATATACACGGCGAAACCGATCACGATAACTATGATGCTGCAATTCAGAAGAAAATTTCATAATCATGTTTTCGATATTCACTGGAAACATTGTGCTGCATGCGCTCTAAATCCCACAATGACGCTATAATGGAGTAAGAAAGTCGGAATAAGATATATTTGCCGTATATCGTATTGGGATAATCTGAAGTTGGGATTTCGCTATGAAATATCACAAAATTATCTTATATAGAATATTACAGGCAAATGGAATTCTCAAGAGCAAACTGCTTTACTCACCGACACTGGGTTACGCGCATCTGTTAAAAATTAGTTACTGTCTCTTTCCCTAAAGATCCATAATTAAAACAACTATTCGCACAGCGCTAAAAGTATCCATAGTTCGTTTAGGTAGCGTTCCCAATTAACGTTTTTGCTTCGTTCGTTTAAATCTCTGAAGAAAACCCAAGTCGTTCTACACCCATCGTTTTGATTTTCGTGGAAAACCATTGAAAAAAACATTAAACGCATTGGTTCGTTCGCCAGTGAACGAAGTCGTTCGTTTTACAGAAAACCATTCCGTTTTTTCCCTTCTTTGTTTGCCATCGTTCGATCGTTCACTGGAAAACGAAAGCGCAATAATACAATCACGTGATGTTCGCATTATCCAACCTGATAACGCAATCTCCGTGGGCACTGAGAAAAGAATCCGTTAATTCAACGCCGAATTCTCTGACGTTTGGACAGGCAATAAAATACTTTTACGTGTAACTAGATGTTGAAGTTCAGCTGCATAATTAGAAGACAAAAGAAATTAATGCACAGATTTTTGCCCCGGTTTGAGCCGATACCATCGCGTCAGACACTGATTATTCGGTTCGTCCTAAATGGCTGATGCTATCTCCTTGCCAATCCCCGATCGCATTATTTATTGTTATCTGAATTTGGATTATATAGAGAGTCTATTATGTTGATAGCTAAAAGTACGTGTAGGAACAAACGATACACCAGCCCGTGGGGACGCCTCCCGGTTTTCTCCTCGTTCTTTTTTGATCGAAACGTCCCGGTTTTCAAAATGGACATGAAATTTATTGGTAATCTGGAAGTATCTTTGGCCGTTTCGTAGCTTCTCAGACGATCGGAGTGTTGTGCGGGCAGCAAATTTTGGGGTCACTTGTCGTATACGCATATCGCGGCCCAAAATGTCCTGAGGTTTTACTATACCACTTGAAATAAAAACGTCATTTGTGACACCGACAGGTGAACCTTCCTTCATAAATGACCTGTTGATACTGAATCGCAGAAAATAATATGAATTCTTTACCTTCTGGTTAAAGAGTTGTTTGTATATGTCGGCCATTGGCGGAGCGCGTTGTTAGTTTCACTGTGTGAAGCAATCAGTTTCATGTCGGGTAATACCTAGAGGCGTTGATTGCAAATTCGACTCAGTCTTAGTGATATTTATTTCACGTGGCTATTGCCCTCTAATAATTGTAAACCGGACGCAAGGCTATTAACTGGAATTGAAAAGATTTAACAATTTTTTTATTTCCATGAATCTATATTATTGTATTTATTTTCTTCTCAGTTAGGCCCGATTGTTCCCAAATTAACTCGACATGAACTTCCCGTAGACGAATTCTCTGCCAAAGATATCAAAACAAGTTCAAAGAAAGAGATTATAAGACTGCTTGACAATTGGAATTGGAGGTGTTGATGATTTACACGTCACACCATAGTCGGTCTGCGAAAAACCGTCGACTTAAGAAAACAGCGAAGTGGAGGTGTCGGAGGGGTTAATTTCTTTGAAAGAAAAAACTCAAAAAACATTGTTAGCAGGCGTGCCTTAATAATATGCTTACCTTGTATTATTTGTTGCTGATTTCCTGTGTCCAGCAAATTAACCAAATAATTAAAGTAATTCAGGGCGCAATGAAGTTTTGGACCTACGGTCACACACGTTTTACTATCAACGGTACTGCTTTGTCCATGAGGACGCTGACATGGAGTGCTCAAAAACTTAAATCGAGCGTTCATTTTAAAATTCTGCGGTTTCGAATGAATTAGTCGATTCTTCCTTACTTCTATTTATATCTCCCTCTGCTCTCTCATTGTTATTTATTATTTAATTATTTATTTTAATATTTTAAAGATCTTAAATGGACTAAGAAATGCACCGTGAAATGTAAATAAAACATTGAGTTGATGGACCGCGAAATCCGTATGGGAAGCGGCCCTTAAACTACAATTTCAATCGAATTACCAGTCCATCCTGTGGTCTTCAATGTCATCATTTGTCTGAATAACGGGGGAATCTCTAACGAAGCATCAAGTCAAGCTGCTGTCAAATAAATATTTATCAATAAAGATTTTCTCCCATTCTGATATACTTTCAGAACAACATATGTAATTATATTCTAGACTTGCAGAATCTCGTACACTTCATCACCTCCCATGCATGGTCTTCTCTTCAGTGAAGGCATATGTCATATCTCAGTTTAACCAACCAGCGCCCGAGCTCGGCGATATTCCGTTTCACTGAGCCATGTGAGCCGTTACATGCATAGGCCAGATAGACAAATTTTGCTGTAAAAATCAAGCCACGCTTATTTGAACTCTAATATTTCAGTATGTATCGCAAAATACATGGCATGATGGCATTTCAAATGATTAATAACTTTGAAATGAAAATGTTTATTTTAAGAATAACACTAAATTGTGTTGACATCGAAAATAGGCATTCAATTCTTCACAAATCGCTGCAAGATAGGATCAATCTATAATACTTAAACAAGCGTATTTTTTTAAATGAATTTAAATACAAATAATATCAATCATTCAACAATACAAGAAATTTTGGTGAATCTTGTCTAGGCTGAGTTGTGCGGTGCCGTTGGTGGGGGCCGGGTGTTTGTTTTGATCTTGAAACTATATGTCTGGCCGATACTCAATATCGGGATTATGTAATATTTAATTTCAGTGGTCAGATAGTAAGACGGTTACAGTATCCGTGTTTAATCGGTGTCAGGACATTTCGGCACGCGACAGTTCGGCAAGTGACATTTCGGCACGCGACATTTTTCCACAAAGTGAAGGGTACAACATTTCGGCACCCCTTTTTGTCAGACCAAATTGCGCTAAAAGTGAAGATTTTCACATTCTTTTTTTAAAATATGTTCAACATATATAAACATACCGTTTTAAGGGTTACCAAGTTGTAGGTTATCATAGTTGCTCACGAGTATTCGCGACATTTCGGCAACTTTTTTCACATATTAAGGTTGATGGCGATTGATTGTTGAGGTTTTTACTAGTGATAGAATATTTATATAATGCTTTTTGCTCTATGAGAAATTCACAACATTTCTAAAACCAACTGCTTATGTGAAAAAAGTTGCAGAAATGTCGCAGATATTCGCAGCCAAAAAATTACAACTTTGTAACCCTTAAAATAGTCTGTTTATATGTTAACATATGTTAAAAAAAGATAAGAAAATCGTAATTTTTAATATGATTTGGCTCGTTAAAAAACGTGCCGGAATGTCCTGTGTCGAAATGTCGTACTCTTCACTTTGTCATGTCTGTGCCGAATGTCGCGTTCCGAAATGTCGCTGTTTGCGGATTCGTTTAATCATAATGATTTTTTTTTAATTCTTTCCAATTCTATACAAATATTAATCTTTTGTCACTCTCAATGGAACATTCTTATCCCTGTCCTCACCATTTCATGCTACCTTATTTTTATTTTCACAAATATCCACAGTACCCATTTTTCTTCAATTGCCTGTTTTAGATAGAAAGAAAAGTTCAATATTAAAACAATTAGATAGTACACTAAGAGAAACACAAATCAACTGACAAACACGCAAACTGTAACCAAAGTGGTCCCATAAGAAAGCATTCTGGCCACACATGGGTTAATAATATTAACATTATATATGTTATTCGTTTGATGCCGACAGCATACATGTATTTCAGAAAATAAGACAAACTATATAAACCAGTTATCGGAACAGAATGAATTGAGTTAGGTTGAAATATTCTGAAAAGAATGATCATGTGTACGGCTTCTCGTCATTAAATCAGCAGTCCCAGTGTTTGGGTTACAACACTGAATAGTCCATGACAGATTATATTGATAAATCCTCGTCATAATGCACACACACCGTGGTCAGTTTAATACGGTGCCGGGTATATACCGGTAGGCCTGTTATCGACGATATAACAGCCAACACGTATGAGCTACCATCATTCAAGCAGTGTGTGGGCGTGTCTTAGTGTGACGTCACTCAGGCGGAACTACTTTCGATCGTTTTTTCTCCAGCAAGTCACAGCCTTAGAAACTCTTTAGAAAACCATCGAACGAACGCAATGGTTTTTTCTTCGTTCGCTTTTTCAATGTTTTTTTTTGAAAAAACGAACCAACGATACACCCATCGTTCGTGGCATGGTTTAAACGAAATCGCTTAAACCATGAAACAACGAACGTTAAATGGAAACGGCCCCTTAACCTTAACTGGAGAATTTTCCTTGATTTGCTCGAAGAAGTCCCGATCCTATCGCTATTTCTTCAAGAGAAAGGATCGGGATTTCTTCGAGAGAATGTCGAAATACATAAAATAAAAATATGGAAATAGTTTTCAAAATTCTCGAATGAGAGACGAATGAATACAATAACGTCATTCACAGGCTAATAGCTGTTACGCCGCTATGTATGAGGGTGCTATATATAAAGTATATGCTCAGGTAAAACTAAGCTGCAACTGCCGCCTTGACAATGCAATGCTAACGTACCATGTTCGTCGCGTTCGTCACATTTTCATATAGCCACTTTCTTTCATTATGATTAATGAAGGTTGACTGGTGATGATCAGTGCGGCTGAACATCTGACAGAAAAACTAATCCATCTCCTGACTATTTTAAATCAAACAGGAATATCATCAGCATTAAATATAGTTTAGGAATGGGCTTCTGGTAAGTTATGTATCATGGGTGTATCAGTGGGGTCGAACATATGCGTGGGATATTTATTTTGACCTAGAACGAGAAAAAGTCTAGCCTGGTTTTCTATTATGCTTGTATATGCCAGCAATGTGACATGCAAGTCAGGTTACCAGGCTAGGCGAAGTCGAAAGCGACACTACTTTCAATCAATTTTTAATTGTTTTTTTTGTCGAAGGATTCGCGATAAGTGATTTTTTTGAAAGAGAACAAATAAATGAAGTGAAAAGAAACCCACTTCGCGAATGAGTCGGATTTTCTGAAAAAAATCTCGGTTCGCTGTCACCTTGTAATTTTCGATATCGAGAAACACCACAAATTTCTCGTCACTTCCTAAACTTCACAAAGTGGAAACACGAGCTGGTTTTAAGTAGGAGAGTAGTGGTCAACAGATTGGAACCTGACATCCGTTGTTAGTTTACATGACTCCACATTGACCGATGGCTAATTGATGTTGACATACATATTAAGGCATCTGCAGCAAAATTAGTTGGATTGTTTACATTTGCTACCTGGTTTGGTTGCTGCTGCTGTGGATCTGGTCCTGTTGACAGACACCGTGATTGAAGTGATTCCTCGGCTGCTTGCAATTGTTGTGGAACGTATTGCAGCGGGTAAAGTTGGGGGTTTGGTGGCTGAAGTAGTTTGACCGTTACTGAAGTTACCCGAGCTGGTTGTCGATATAATACCAGTTGACCTTTCCGTTGTTGTTGTGGTTGGAGTACTTGCACTGTTACCCGTGGTGCTTGTGCTGACAGACCCGTCCATTAGTGACCTGTGTGAAGCAGCTGAGTTCTAGTGAAAAAAAAAACTAAACACAAATACAATGCATTTGACTGAAGGATATTTTCTTGGAATACGGTGGATTATTCCACCTCAAACCATTACATGTGATTGATGGTGCAATAGTGATCAGAATAAAGGAAAGAATAAAACAAATGTGCCATCATCGATCCGCGATAGAAGTAAACAAAAAAAAGGGAAAGCAGGATATATATGGCACTGTCATGAGATATGCAATAGGCATACCGATATTATAAAATGATTTTCATAATCGAAACAAAATGAATCACCAATGCAATAGCTTGAAGACAACATGAACGACAACGCCAATCTGATTCGTACTTTGGCAAACCTGATAAAATTACTCCGATAAAAGCCCCAAGTTTCATCGCGCAATTTCCTTTCTTCCGTCAGTGGGGCTCGATGATGTGGAGCGTGGGTATTCAGCATCTCTATGATGTTTGCCTTACCAGTAAAGATAGTGCAAACGGTCTGGAACAAGATATTGCATTCAATTGCTATTTCATATATGTGCATGCACTCTAGGCCATGGTAACATCAATAGAATCACTATTTTCTTAAAATAACCTTACGGGGCTGAACAAATGGCGAAAGTTGGTGATCTAATATGAACTTACCTGGTTACCAAACGACCCTTCGACTACTGTAGTTTTCGAAATCGTCGCGCAAATATACACAATCGGCTACTGCAAAGATTCGAACCTACAGACCAGAGAACTGAGGCTCATTGTCAGCTCCCAGGAGTGATAAAATATGTGATAAGTATGCCCTCTTATAGCACTTATATAAAACGGAAACTATAAGGAAAACTATTACTGTTTGAGAACTAGTTCAATACATTTATTTGTGTATTTCCTGCTATATCTCTCGCTTTGATCCAGCTCTCGTGGACCAGGGTCTGCTGTTTTTTATTCAGACGACATTCAAAGAAACTATGTGTTTGTTTATGGAATTCAGTGATTTTAAAGAATACTTGAACCATTCCACAATAACAGGCACATTTTATTTCAGAGATTAGTTAAACAACGTTATTAGAATATTCAGATTAATGTGAATTTATTTATCTTGAATGTTTTAGTGATATTGTCTTCGATTCAGGGTAGCGATCTGAATTCAGCATACATCCCTTCGCGAAGAAAATTCTCGCAGAAATAATTTAAGGAGCCAAAAACACGAAGCCTCCTGAATGCAAGCAGTCGCAGAAAGATAAATAGCATTAAACACCAGTTTCTTGCAAAGGAGATAGCTCGGTAGCCACTCGCGAGAACATGTCATTCCGTAGCACCCCCCCCCGCGTAGATTTTGTTTGACTTCTTTTTCATGAAGATCAACATCTCCCGGTCAGTTAAATACCTGATGTAGATATCTACGGTGGTGCCTAGTGTTGCTACATGCAATTGTTTAATGCTGACTGGTTTTGAAAAATTTAAAACCGGAATGGGGGTAGGGGTAATTCAGCACTCATATTTTTATTACCCTTGGGCTTCGCGATTTGAAACTTACACTCATTTGCCTCCGAATAATGACCTTTCAGATAAAACAGTCCAAATTCCTCTAGCTAATATAGCCACGTCATAGTGACGTCATAAACTCGAGAAGCCT